>VZRW01006439.1:349107-381513 GCA_013398125.1 Aegotheles bennettii | reverse complement strand
ACAGGTTGCCCAGAGAGGTGGTGGATTCCCCATCCCTGGAGATGTTCAAGGCCAGATTAGATGGGGCCCTGAGCAAGCTGGTCTAGTGGGGGATGTCCCTGCCCATGGCAGGGGGATTGGTCTAAATGACCTTTAAGGTCAAGTGATTCTCTGATTCTGTAAAATCCCAATACAGTTTTGAAAGGTGTATGCATTGCTCCTATTGTCTGATCCTCAAAAAAATCTGACAACAAATTGCATGTGCTAATACATATATACCTATACCCGTACACCTACTGACTTTGATTTTTAGTGAAACGCCTATATTTATTTGCATGACTAAATGATGTGTCTGCAGCAAAAGGCCCTTGGCATACAGGTCACCACTGTGCATTGTACACTGCAGCTCCATCCCAGGCCAAGGTGCCAAATGCTCTGAAGTCCAGCCACCCTGGTACTGTAAATGTGGAGATTCACTCCTCCTATGTAAATAGGAGACAAACTAGCTTTTAGGTAGCACAGAAAAAGAGAAATGAATGCTTTTCCCCTTAAAAGAGTAAAAAGCATCTGCAGAAGGAGGACCTATCCTTCAAAAGCATGAAAAATATTTAAATTTAGCAGAGAACAAAATATTTTTAAATGATGCGACACGAAACAGTCAGTGACACCCCTACTGAAACATGACACTGGTTCCAGGATATTCAGGCATTCCTGCTGGGACAGATAATCTGCATTTAAATTGCAAGATTCAGCCATATGTCTGGCTGGGAAATGAAAAGGTTGGAGTGATAGATACCACCTTGTGATTCTGCTGCTGGAGTCTTTCATCCTGCTCAGTCACTCACGCACCGTGTTCTGTTCCAGGATAAACTCTCTTCCTATTAAATAATACCCAAACGTCTCCAGGGTCTGTTTTAGAACCGAGCAGTCTCTTTTTTTCTCAAAAACTATATATCAAATCTTTGGTGGGAGCAAGCTTTTGACTAATATTCTCCTCTGGTTATTTAACTTGTAATAGCATCAATTTAAGCCATGCAACTTTTATTTGAGATTTAGACTATCACATATGATTGGGGATTCATACTGTTCAATTTAGGAAAAGGTAAATCTTCCTCACTTACAAAAAGGGTACACCCTAGTTCCCCGCTGCCATGTGTGTGCATATGCATTTTAAAATAAGAGAGCAATATTTCCCTATAATTTGAGTAATTTTTTTTTTCCCAGCTGGTATTGGTTAGCCTTTGCCATTATCTTTCAGTGGGAAACAGTATTTTTGATGCATTTTCAAGTCAAAACAACACCTTCTTTGTAGCTGCTGGATGTATTCTGCAATGGCTTGGATTATACTTCTTTTAGACTGTAAGAAATTACTATCATAGTATTTTCAGTAATTGAGTTGCATGTCCTGAACAAAAATAGAACTAATTGGTGAGAAAAATTCCATTTTTAGTATTATGAAGAAGAAAACATAAAACAGTGTAAGAACTAAGATATCTGAAATATTGATCCTTCTCCCACGTTTTCAGTGTGTTACTGTTTCTGGACGTTTATTTTTTTGATTTGCCATTGCACATGGCCCAGGTTTAAGAAACAACGGTGTAATGCAGACTTAGTGATTTGATGATAGCATCAGTGAGCAACAAAGGCATGATCTGGATTTAGAAATTTGGTTGCTGTACTCTTTAAATCAGAAATACTCCCAGAATTTATAGTCTTCATTGCAACCCTCAAAGGCAGTCAGGGAGGACTTACTGCACATCATCAGCACATTGCTGTCCCTGTAAATGCCACGTGGAATTTGATAGGGGCATTTTTAAGCTACACTTGCGAGGAGCTGAGCTGAAAGCTGGTACCCTTCAGAGGGAGAATCTGCTTGCAAGGACTTCAAAGGATGATGCCAATGTGGTACTTTCCCACAGAATGTTCTGGAAAAGACAGTTTTACAGATGAGCAAGACAGAGGTCATAAGAAGCCTTGCTGTGGTCTATTTTCTGTCCATCCAAGCCACTTGCTGTGGTTTGCCCTACCCACTTTTCAGTCCCTGCTGTTGAGTTGAGCTCCTGGCTGAGCCCTGGCCACATCAGTGTGGCTTGTCGCTGTCGCTGGCACCTGGGGGGGGGGGGGGGAGGCGGGAGCTCCCCATGGCCATGGGCTGCTGCCAGGCTTCTGCTGTCTCCAGTCTCAGATGCAGAGCTTTGAACTCAGCTCTCACCTGCAGATCTCTTTGCTCTTATCACCACTTTGAAAAAAAAAAGTTTAGACCAAGTGTGAACTGATAAAAAGGGATGTCCTTGTGAATTGCTCCCAGAATTGTCACTGGCCTCTAGTAAGAACAAAGACATGCAACAATTAGCACAATGACTCTGAAGGTACTTATTTTCATATACTTTCGTTGTTTTATTTAAGGACACTTTTAATTAAAACTAAGCACTGGCAGTAATCATATGGTCAATACTTCCTTTTGGTAGCTTTGAGTGATCTTTTTTTTCTTAAAAGATCCTAGGATCATTAAGGTTGGAAGAGACCTTCAAGATCACTCAATCCAACCGCCTACCTACATCACCACTAAACCACATCACCCAGCGCCACATCCAGATGCCTCTTGAACACCTCCAGGGATGGTGACTCCACCACCTCCCTGAGCAACCTATTCCAATACCCAGTCACCCTTACAGTGAAAAAAAATTTCCTAATGTCCAATCTGAATCTCCCCTGCTGCAATTTAAAGCTGTTTCCTCTCGTCCTTTCACTATGGGCACGGCAGAAGAGACTGATCCCCACCTCACTACAACCTCCTCTCAGGTAGTTGTAGAGAGCAATGAGGTCCCCCCTGAGCCCCCTCCTCCGTCCTGATAATGAGGTTGAAAAATCATCTAAATGAGTGTGCATGAAAAGTTGTAAAATCTAATCTGGTACAGATTTTTTTCCACACATGGCATATATCCTAAGTAAGCATTTTACAAGAGGGACCAGAGAGTTTTATGGAGCATGGTTTGGTATATAGTATAAATACATATAATTTTGTATATATGCCATATACAAAATACTATAGGTATCTTTTTAAAGGAAGGCAGCATGGCAAACATCTAGGAGCCACAAAGTCTACCTGCTACATATTACACATCTTAATAACAATTGCCTAATGGATGTGCTGATGCCAAAAGAACCCTTTGGGTCTTTCTGAGAAGAATACATCCATGGGCTTCCATGAAATATGTCATCCCTTTCACTCATTTATACTAAGGAAATACCAACAAAACACTGTGTTTAAATAGCTTTAAGGATCTGATATAAATCAACAATAGCCAGGAAATTTAAGAAAGCCAAAGCCTGACACTCCCTCTTCAGCACATTACACCCTGTTTTTGCAAAGCCTTGGGTATCCCACCTCATTTTCAGCTCTTGATTTATGTCAGACCCTATGGGAAAAGTACCAGCAATAACAGAAGCTTCCACCTCAGACCTTGCACGGCCAGGGTTCAGATGAAATCACAAGAAGTCACATATACTTTACATAAAATATCAGTAAGTTTTTGGCCTGAGGCACCGTTACCCAGCAGCTGAGACCGAGTCCCTGTGGCACCCCGAGCTGCCTGCCCAGTGCTGGTACAGATGCAGTGACCTGTGGAAGGGAGGGACGCTGCTTACATGCCAGAGGAGCGGCTCTTCAAAGCCTGTGGGACATTTTCCATGTTGGCTGTGGTTCAGCGGCTGGGGTGATCCCGGGGTGGCAGCACTGCCTGTAGGGCTGCTGCCAGGCCCTCTGGCTCCCAGCGGCCCCCAGAGCTGGCCTGTGGGCAGGGCGGTGGGCAGTGCAGAGCCCCCTCTGCACAGTCACGCTGCTGGGAGAGGACCCCGGTGCCCAGTTTTCAAGCTTCAGTATATATTTCAGTATATACGTATTGGCATATGCAGTGACAATACACAGTCAGTCCCAATCTTCCCTCTGATGCTACTCAGAAAGTTAAATCATTCTAAGGCCCACTGTTGTTTTGTTTTAGATTAAGACAAATTGAAAATATTTCATTCCAATGCAGGGCTACTTGATGTAGGAGGACAGATTAAGACTTTTTTAACTACCTTTTCTTTTTTTTCACTTCTATTGCAGAGATAACTGCTTGGCATCAAGTCCCAGCATCTGCTTTGGACCCATGGAAAAGGAAGGAAGCATCTTCCCCAAAGACTTCTGAGTACCTCTAACCCCAGCAGCCTTGTTGTACCCCTGCAGCAGCTGCCCATCCTACCCCTTCTCATACCAGGGTCCTGCGTCATTGTCCCTGGGCTCTGGGGTTTTCTCCTGTCTGGAGGTAGAGCTGTTGCTGCCTCTACAGCTGTGGGGACTTCCCAGGAGAGACAGAGAGGTGCTGGGCCCTGAGGGCTCAGGGTGAAACAGGGTCAGAATGAAAGACCCAACACCCTTTGCTGCTTCATAATTCTACTGATAATGTTGATTCATAGTGAAACAATTTGGTGAAAAGAAAAAAATAGACTTCCCTGTAAGAAGATATCTTTTTATTGTCAACTTTCACGCAGTCAGGGGAAGAAATTTCCTAGGCAATTAGTTTCTAACATTACAGGCACAAGGTTTGTTTCAAGAAAACATACACGTCAGCATTTTTTTAAGTTATTTTTTCAACCTTTAGACATGTTGGCAAGGCATCGATTCAGTGTTTTTTTTACATGAGGGCATATAGACAGAAAAGCACAGTACCAGCTGGGAGTACAATATGCCACTGGCCTGTTAATGATAAAGAGCAACAATGCAAAGCAGCCATAAACCAGGCAAAGCAAAAGGAGGACAGAGGCATCCACATAAGCGGGTGTGTGGCAGCTACCCAATTATTGGAGATTTCCCTGGTACTAGTATCTAAAGTCATTAGTGTAAAAGCAGCATTGGTTAGGAACATCTGCACAGCTGTGAGTAGCCGAGGGGTTTTGTTTGTTTTGGTTTTTTTCCCCAAGTCCTGCTTTCCATACTGGCAGCAGTGTAAAAACAAACTTAAAATAAAATCAGTTTCCAGGGAAATGTATAAATGCAGTATAATAATGGCTCCACTCTTGCAGCTTGCAGCCTCTGTCTATTAAATATTAGCCCTGAATTTTCACAATATAACTTAACAAAGAAAACAGCATTGAAAAAGAAATGTGATAATTTTAAGTTTTTATCTTAAAATTCTGCCCTCGTTTATGCTAAGTAGCCCCTCTGACTTAGATCTGTTTATTATGGTGAGTTGCACTTGTAGCAGTCAGTGGAAAACGTGATATAGTTCTTACTAAAATAAAAATTCTGGAGTTCCCATACATATATATATGAAGAGTGTGAAAGATCCAGCAAGTGAAATATTATTCTCGGCCACCTTGGTGAATTTGGGTTGAACAGGTAAAATAGGAAAGGGAGGAGAGAATAATTTAATAAATACGAGCTAGAGCCAGAAGCAATGAATTTCCTATCACTTTCCTCTGAAGTGCATCTGTGACATGCAGAGTCAATAGCAGAAGTATTTCCCAAACTCAGCCCCTGACCTTGCAGCTGGACCCTGTCCCTGCACAGCCTCCCACTGGCTCCAGCAGACTTTCAAACAAACCGAGATGGTTGCACATACAGATGTGATAACTTGACCAGTGACCTAGATAAGGCATGTTTCCTAACCCAGAGGGCAGGCAATTTTAAGGGTACAGTACTGCCTCCCCTCCACAGGAAAAACAGGACATCTCTGTGTGGGACAGCCGTGGTTTCAGAGGATGGCAGGGGCTCTCATCCAGGAGCAGCGATTCTTCATGGCAGCTCTGTGAACTTGGCAAAGGACTGGGGGGGAAATACGAAGAGAAGATGAATTTGTTCAGCTCTAAACATGTTTATTTTAACTTCTCTGAAGCTTCTGAAAAATCACTGAGCAAAGCTCTAGGGTATAAATCAAAGTGAGAGAGAGAAAGAAAAAGGGCAAGCGAAAGAAAGTCATTACTTTGATTGGCAATGAAAGATTACTCAGGATCCATAACTGTGTTTACCTAGCTCAGCTTTAAGTTCACCATTTCAAAACCCTCAAAAGAAACCCATGTCAAAACCAGAAAGTAAACCAAAAAGGTCCAAAGTGTTCACAGGAAAATGACTTCTGGAACAACAAGTGCAAGTTTGGGGTTTGCCACCTATGCTCACACAGCTATGTTTTCTTTACTATTAAGTGCATGCATTTCTCTAGAAAGAGTTTAAATACAGAACAAAGGCTAAAATGACGAACATAAAGACAACTATCTGATTTTTTCCCCCTCTTTTCAGTTTCATGTCCTTCAGCTACGACTTAGTGCATCCCAATTTACAGCATAAGGCTGGAAAGTCAGTACTAGGTACGCTGTTACAATAAGTACTGTTCTCACTTGTTCACTATAAGCTCCCTATTTCCTTCTTAAAAGTTGTTTTCAAAAGGATCTGCTTGCGTAATTGTGCAGCAGCAAGCCCTGGTAGCCTCAATCCCCAAGAATGTTTTCAATGACCTCTTCCTGCCCAGTTTTTCCATGAGAGAGAGAGAACTGTTGGGAAAGGGGGAGCTGACAGTGTTACCAGAGGGTAAATGAGAAGATAAATGCAGAACAGAGATGACTCTTTTAGAAAAAAAATAATTCTTTTTTATTATTATTCTTTTTTTTTTTATTCTTTCTCTTCCTGGTGTTAGGATCACTTTTAAAAAACACCCCCTCATTTTAACATTTCATGTCCTTTTGGTTGGCACAGGCCTTCCGGCAACAAAGTAGACCCTAATTTTAGAGGTGAGAATACTAAAGCAGAGGAACGGGTGCATTTCACCCACACAATGGCTGCTGGCGTCAAACCTTGACTGTGGATCAGTCCTGGCTGTGAAGGGGCTGGGTAGCTTTGCAATGACAAGTATGAGTCAACATGGCCATTTGCACGACAGATAAGTAAAGTGCAAACAAAGGGTGGGAGGGCAGCAGGCAGAGCATCAGAAATGAAATGTCTGCTGCTGAGGGGAGCATGCAAGCACATACCTGTACCACACGTGTAGCAAATCAAGATTTGTTTATTTACAGTATCGGTGTTGGTTATGGAATACTCTTCAAAAACCTAAGGGCAAAATGACCTTGAGAAGTTCACATTATTAGGAATTAATTATTACCCTCTGACAGACCCCATTTATCACCATGAAAACCAGATACATTAATTAGAGCACTGCTGGCATCGGAGCAAACCTGTTCCTTCATGTTAGATTTTGTTTTAGATTTTGTTCCCAGAGGGAGCACGGGAATTCTTAAATGTACCAAAGATCTTCCACTACGATGAGTTTGAGAGTATTTTTCTTTGTCCCTGAATCAAGCTCCATAATAACCTTCATAATCAAAGAATTATCTTTGCTAGTGACAGACAAAATTAATAATCAGAGTTTCGGTTTTTAACCCTGCCTGTCACCGACAGCGCTGACACTGAGGACCACGGGGTAGATTATTCAGCAATTAACATTATGTGATGTTGCTGAACGCAGCATATTTCCTGTAGCTTAAAAACATGCCACGCTGTGGCAATGCAGAGTAGGCAGCTTGTAAAGTTTGGATTAAAACTGAGCGAAAGTCTCCCATCACTTATTCAACTTCCACCATTACCTTATGCATTGTGATAATGGTGTAATGCAAGGTAGGGATTTAAAAGGACAAGAACATAAATCTTTCTTTGAGATTGATGACATCTTGCTCGTCGCCTGTGTGTCAGGAGAACAGAGGGAGATTGCTGGGTTGCAATTTCGCACCCTACTCCTAGTAGGAGTGCAAAATGAAAGCTTTACATGCGGATCAAACCCTGTATTTGTCTCCAGAACAAAATTTTCCATCAGATTAAGACCTGCAAAATTTGGTCCTATAGGATAGAACTCAGGAGTTCTCAGTAATGTCCTGAGCAGCCCTTACCACTTTGTTAGCCACAATCAGCTACAACATCCCCACCACCACTTTGATCGCATTTTTCCCTGGATGGGAAAAAAAAAAATCCATTCAAATGCAATGCGCCAGTGTCCTGTGCTCTTAACTATTCACCCCGAACAGTCTGCCTCTTTAAATGAAGCACAGGCTGGAACACACTATCTGCTTCTCAGAAAGCCGAAGGTGGATGCGTGCCAGGGATTTGTGCAGCTTCCTGGCTTTGCTGATAAAGAAGGGCCACTGCGAGGTAAACCTCTGCTCTCTCCCGAACATGTTTCCTCTGTGGCTGCCCAGAAACAAGGGATTCGAGAAGACAAGGAAAACATGGAGACCGTGGCACCAGAGCCAACTGCCTGCGCAGGAGGAGACCTCTGAAGAGTTCGCATGCTTCTACATTTAGAAATGTGAGCTTCGAGCCCGGGCATCTGCATCAGCGGGTGGAAAGTATGAGAAAGCACATCTAATGCTGAAAGTTAACGATAGCATTTGACCATGTTAACCAGTAAATGACAAGGCAGGGTCATGGGAGTTAATTATTCAAGTAAGTGACTGCTAAAAGAAATGTTTAAGAAATGCTGGTAGTTTGCACTGACTGCAATGGAAAGTGACTAATCATTTCAAAGTTTAACCTTGACAGCTCTAAGCAGTCCCTTCTTGCTCTTTCTTCGGCTTTGTTTTTTAAATCAATATTGTCTACCTCACAGGCAGAACATTAACGGTTTGCAGAAATAAAACCCTTGCTGGCTAGAGAGGCACCTGTGCCATGAAGACAACAACATCTTTAGGAGAGAAGCAACCTGGTTTAGAGGTGTTCGGCTTTGGGAGAAGGGGGCTCTTGCCTCAGCTCCCAACCTCCAGCATGATGCGGTGCTGCTCTCCTCACCTCTCAGTACTCGTGTATTCAGGTTATAACCTCTTTGGGGCAAACTCTACCTGGTTTTTACAGTGCCAAGCACAATGAGGCACTGCTCACCGCTGATGTCCCTCGGCACTGCCATGGTATAAACGCTAACGAAGAGAGACTGCTCATACCTGCATAGCCCCAACTGAATCCACCACTTAAAAAATTTCATTATTTTTTTGCTGCCCAGATAATTTAAAAAACTCCCAGGAAAAATACAATTACTGCCCTGCCATAACCACTAAGCTTCTGCGGGACATAGCTGCATAACTTTAAGAGCCAAACATTCCACTAGACTTCTTTGTTTCAACAATCAAATACCAGAGAGAGAGGTAATACTGGCAATGTATTTTTCTTCTTATGTATGCTGAACTGCTTTACAGCTTCTGATACTGATATATGAGTTTACAATAAGAAAAAAAAGACAAACATAAGTTAACAGTTTATAACAACAGTGCAGCATGTATACAGCACTTCTCATCCCAAGTATACTTAAACTGGACGTACACTTGACCTCTCAGGGAAGTACAGCTACCTACAGACTGGGACAGAGCATGTGTTTAATAAACAATATTCGAGGTTTGGACACAGACAGGAATAATTTCTTCCCACTTGCAGATCTGGTAAGGATAAAGCAAAAAATAAAAGCGCATTTAATGTGCATATGCCTATTCAGATACTGAATCTAAAAGGAAGACAGACTTAGAGAACCTAAATATAAAGAATATATTATAGAGGGTAAAAATTAAATTTAAGCTGGAAGATGAGATGGCAACCAGGTGAATATTATTTTTTCTTGAAAAAAAATGCCTTCGAGGTTATAATCTGATTATTTAGAAGCCTGGCTTTACCTTTACCTGAAAACCAGAACCCTGAGTGTTATATGTGCCCATTGCTGGGGTGGGCTCTGCACTGGAATGCATCCTTTGGGGATACCTCAAAAGGAAGACTGCTCAATCCTCAGAAGTACTGACTATGGGAAAAAATATTTTCTCAAGAGTAATTAATTTTTGATGTGTAGCTCAAAATCACGGAGGTTGTGGGAGCTTCCTATTCTTCTTGCTCACGTTGTAGGGGTGCTAGAAAGGTTATCTCACTGCACTCTCAAAGAAACAAGGAAGTCCTCTTGTAAGATGGGTCAACATGTAGGCATGGTCAACCCTTTGTTAAACGTTGCCTTGCATCTGTTGACAAAAAAGGCTCTTCAGCAACAATCCACATTCTCCTGGTTATAAACTACAGTGATTACTCTTCTCAGAAGCTCAAGTCCTGATGCCTAGAGTGTAACTGTCCCTGGAACTCCTGGAAGACCTTTCATAAGGCTGGCATGATCTAGAAATGGGCTTTCCTTCCTGCTAGTCCACCCTTGTGAGCACAGCTGCCACCTCTGCAAACAAACATCCACAGCTGGGAGAGAGAACATTCAGGCTGAACTTGAGGAGGGTCTCTGGTAGCAGTTCTTGGCCTCCACAAGCTAAACTTCAGAATAAGCAAGTAAATAGAGATGTTCATTTGGGTAATCAGAGGACTTGTAAAGCTGGGTTACCACAAAGATTGCTGGCAGCACTGAATGACAGACACATGACCCATTCTACCAGAACACATGAGAAGACAGGAGAAAGCCCAGGGCCCCACTTGTGACTGAATGTCATTTTGTTTATCAATGGAGCGATCCCAAACATCACGGGGAGCTGTCAGTGGCCGGAAGGAGGGAATCTCAGCCATGGCTAGAAAAAGTGTGTTCAGTGACCAGGGCAAGGTGGTGGGAGGCAGGGGGCATAAGCATGAATATAAAAGGGCATAAAAAAAAATATTGTCATTATTGCAAACAATCCAGTGCCAAGACAGCTGACATTAAGGGTAAGCTTGTAAGATAAGCATGTAAATTAAAGATTGCATAAAGCAGAGGTTTGGTTTTCAAGTCCCATTGCTTAAGTCAAGAACAATTTACTCTTCTGCGGTACTTGGACTGAAGCAGAAGGACGCGGTAAAGGCAGTGTGGGTGTTCACTTTGCTTTGGCCTGGGAAGCTAGGAAGCCACAACTGTTGTTTGCTTGTAGACTTTGTTGCTCTAAGCATGAACGTCCCTTTTGTCCTCTAACAATCCCATTTTTGTATTTAGGAAGACAGTCTTTGACCCTTTCCTGGGCTAGGAATGGAAGCCAAGTGAAGCAGCAGGATGCTGTTCTTCTGAAACTACTTTGTGCTGCTCTCTTTTGATGCTATTGCTGGCATCATGCAAGCAGAGTGATTCCAAGGGACTTCACTAATTTGCCTTCATCAGCCTATACCACGGTGATAACCACTGCTTACATTACCTTTTTTCAATCTTCTGTGCACCATTCTTGCACTCATTTCCTAGGAATAATCTCAGCTGGTGGTTACAGATCTTCAGCTCAACGTTACGTGTCCCAGAGCAGGCAGAGGGGACGAAGAGAGGCTCTGCACCACCCTCTCTTGATGCCAGCCTGCTTATTTTTCTGAGTATCTTTATGGGGAAACTTTCAAGTCAGTTTTGACTTTTCTTTCCTTCTGTAAACCTAATGGCTTTAGCCAGTGTGAGAGTGGTACATACTGTCAGATAAGTGTTGGTACTTAGATGTGCCTGAGCTCCCTTTATAGTCAGTGGATATGATTCAGGGGCAACAATCACACATTTAGTGCATTTTTAGGAACTGCAAGGTATCCACAGTTCTGTCTACTTGTATGGTTTGCAGCAGCCACTATGGAAGAGACTTCTGTGGGTCAGTCCTGGGTCTCATCTGCCACCTCCACATGGATACAATAAATGATCTCAAACTGCACTAGATCTTTATCTGTGGACAAATAAATTAAGCTTCCATTTCACATCATTTAGCTCTGTCTATATTTACTGGTAAGAAATAGGCATCCGTTTATCCCACCTATCTGAGAAGGGGTTGGTGTGCCCCCTGGGGATTCCTGTCTCTATCCATTGATTTAATAGCAATTCAGGTGAGTAGATGGGGTGTGATGACTTATTTTTAGATGGCTATAGTGAGGTGAAATGAATCCCATCTGTACTGGCACATGATTAATGTTGGAACAGTAAGCACCTTGCACTTTGCTCTTAAATGTCATAATAATTTTGGTTAGATTTAATGTGTTTTTAAAAGTGTTCCTGCTTTTATTAAATTGATCCTTGTCAATTATAATCCAATAAATTTTAGAAAAGGCTTTAAAGGGTAATGATTTATGCATCTATGTTCAAAAACCAGAAATATCAGACAGCAAGTCAGCAAACTCCTACTGAGTTCAGAACATGCACTTGAGAAGTGATTTTAAATCCCTATGCAAGTCAAATAGAGGGAGAAGTATTTATAAGACATATTGTTATATTGTAACAAACCATAAAGAAGCTTTCAGCTATATAGCATCTTGACAGGCTGTCCAAAATCAAGTGTTTAGCCTCACTCTTTACCTTGATAATCAGGTTTCCCTCTTTGCTTCACATATATATTATGCCATACTTAACACTAACAGGAAAAAAAAAGTAATATTTACTTTACTGAGAGCCAACTTTGTCGTGATGCACCCCATCACTCTTCTTGTCTTTTATCATAAGAAAAGCATCCTGTACCTGCTTGTATACCAAACAGATCTTTCCTAGCAGTAGTCCTGATATCTGGAATAGGCCAAGCATAACATTTTTTTTTTCTGAGGTCCTGTTTCTCTAAAGATACCGGCTTTACTTACTCCCTCTGAGTGGTCAGTGCTCACATTAGTGACACAACCTTGATGATCCATTAATGCTCATAAAACTCCATAACAGTATTTATAGATTCAAAGACAGAAGTCAGGGCATATCCCTATCATAAACAACACCTTTTTTGCAATGCTCATTCCACAAATTTATTTATGCCTTGCCCAGTCACACCTAGCATGGTAGTCTTTCTGGACAATACATATCTACAAGACCTGGTGATTTTCATGCATTACCCACATCATCTACTTTTCTTAGATGGCCCTTTCCTGATCACTACTCAAATAGCTACTGCAGTTACTGACTCTGTCCTGGTATACCTCACTCAGCTGCTGTGTCTCAACAGAATCCTACTCATCTGCTGAGGAGCTGCGTGTGATGTGCTAGAAGGAATGAGGAATGGTGCAGGAAAATGTCTAAAATGTCTAAATAAAAACAAGAAAAAAAATTCTATCAAATAAAATAAAAGTACCTATGCAAACTTGGCTTGGAGTTCTCATAATGCTCTTAGTGCATTACTGGTGGTTCACAGCTCATTACAAAACTGCCTCAGAAAGGGCACTGCAAGGAAGTGCACAGTGCTGTTTTTCCATAATGTCTTGAACTTTTTGTGAAGACACATGTCGTGGGCATAGGCAACCTGAACACTGTTTGCAGCAATGTTGGTGGCTGCATGCTACCAATAAAACTTTCAAGGTATAGAAATGGACTGAGTTGTCTTCTGTTATTGCTGTTTTTCTAAGCTAGGGAAATACAGGGTCTGGGACTACTTCCACTGGTTAAAATGACAGAAAGAAACAGGGAAAAAAAAGCTGACAGACACAATTAGAAAGATTGTATTTCCTCTCAGAACCAGTTATCTGTTGTACCACTCTTAAGATAAAGGTGTAGCCTACATATATAATAAAAAGCAGGAAGAAACAGGTGAAATATTTGGGGCTAATCACATGCTGAATATGTCAACTACAGAAATATTGGGCTGAATTTTCAGAAGCACTGCTACACATTGGTTTTGATTGTGTCATTCTTCAGCATTTCTCTAGATCAGTTGTCCTCAAATCACTGTTTTTCTGAGCAGATACCAACCTTTATGCCCAAATTCAGTGAAGGTATAATAAGTGTAACACAGGAAAGTGAATTTTTACTTCAGTTGATCACCAATTTACACATGTACCCTATGCTGTATTTATCCCTTGGGGAAAAAAATGTCTAAAAATAGCCACTACTAGCAATAGGAACTTTGGATGAAGGAACCAGCTTAAAGAAAATCTGAAAATGAATGTGTCTTTCGAAAGCACCTATACTACTCAAAGGTCAGGCACATGCTGCTCTTTCCTTGCTTCTTAACAGCAAAGCAGTAAGATTGTTTCATGGTAACAATAATAGCCACTGTACCAAATTCAATCCAGCACTCTACATATAGCAATACTGACATCTGACGATACTTGTGACAGATTATTATGGTCCTTCATCATCAAAGTGCTGTAAAAATTCAAGGCTGCAGTAAAAATTAATCTGGACGTGAAACTGGCCTGTAGATATTCTCCTCCCCCAACTACTGCAACATTGATGTATTCAAGTCATCAGCCATGACTTTGTGAGGGTATTAGGTGTACATGAATCTTGCAGAGAGAAACACATGGTTGTTAGAAAATATTCAGAAACCAACCACTTAAAGTGGATCTTCTTACATTTCTCGTGTCATTATGGACAGTACCATGAATAAGTGACTTAACAATATCTAGGATGTTTTGAAAACCTACTACTAGTGAGCTGGCAATAACATTTCACCTTTCACACAGAGACTTCAAAGGCTGGCCTGAGTCAATCTGACTAAGAAAATATTTCTGATTTAACTGCTGATTTGAAATAAGTCAGTAGTTTTAGTGAAAACCCTAGGGATGAAAGTCTTCATTACAAAACCACAGCCATCTCCAGGACTCTTCTGGATCCTCAGAAAAGCTGAAGGAACTGAATATCCAGAAGACACTGGTCATTGGCATCAAGCTGGGGAAAAGTTGGGGACACTGTGTGGTGCTGCTGGTGGCAGGGCAGTGCAAGAAGATACATCTCCTGTCGATGGAAGACTTTTCTCTGAGACTTATCGAAGGGACTGATACTACATTCATTCAATCAAATACTGATTCGGAGTTCAAAAAAGTAGTCTCCTGCTAAGGAAAGGAATATAAATATAAATATAAATATAAATATAAATATAAATATAAATATAAATATAAATACATGTATACTATATCCTTGGGGTTTGCCTCCTTTGCTCAATCACTTTTGTATTCTGTTTGCAGAGCATCTGTATAATCCATATGTGGTAATAATTTCATGTGCAAACTTCAGTACACACAGTGCTGTAGAAGTTGAACAAACCTTGTCAATCACCAAACACAGGAAAACCTGTTGGTGGAACAAATTTGCTGCATGCTTTAATTGTAGTCAAAGAGGCCTAGCTTCCCCTAGATTTTCATGGTTTGTTGTTCAACTAGAATTTCTTCCATACATTTGAAATTTGCTCTAGGTTATACGATGTTTTGTGGTCCATCACAATATGGCTTATTACCAACTGATACTATGTAATTTGTGATGAAAAATATGCCCCTAATTCTCCATGACAAATGGAAAGAATTTGGATATCTTATTTAAAACAGTAGAGGGGAAATGGAATAGAGCCCAGCTCTGTAGTTCAAATTTATCCTTTTTGTTAAAGCAAAAAGTGTATACAAGTAAAAGTTTTCTGAAACTTAGATTATTCATAAGAGGCACTTAATGGCCTAAGATTTTCTGAGTTGGCTTACCCACTTTTTTTAAACTGCTTCCTACCCATACTTATTTCTGTGATAAATGTGCCAGTATAATTTTAGATATGCTTAATGACATTAAAATGGGCCTTCTGGAAAACTCATTTAGTATCTGACTATAGCAATTCTATAGAATTAGAAAAACAGAACAGAAAACTTTATCCTTTTGAAAAAGCAAAAAAAAAGGTGAAAACAGTCCTTTTGACTATTTGAGACTGCAGTTGCACCATTTTTTAATTTTCTTTTAACATTCCACAGCATGATAGATGCAATGCCAACACAAAGAAGGTTATATGGTCTCTACTCCAAACAGAAAGCATTGCCAAAGAGAAAAATTTCTATTATATTCTATGAACTAGTTTCAAACTCTATGGACGTGGTTTTGTATAACTCTCTAGGCTTTTAAAATGGCATCCATAGATTCTTTCACTTTAATTACTTTTTAAAATCTATATCATATTTTTTCCAGGAATCTGCTTATTAATATTAACATTATAGTGTTAATACTTTTTGGTTCACAGTTGTTTGTACAGTGTCACAGTACTGCATGAGAAAAATTAACTATATTTTTTAATGTATCCAAATATTTTTTAAAAAAATAGATTTGATTACTGCTTATGATCTACTTGATGCATGTGTTAGCAGATGTTTAAATTCTTTGCATTTGCAACTGAAATTGAGCCTTTTCATTCTACCTGCAGCTGGGCTATGAACTGAGTGAATAAATAACAGGTGTTCTAGTTTCAGTGACTCATTTCTCAGCTTCCTAAGGGTCAGTTAAGCCACTAAATATTTCTCAGCTGTGGCTTACAATATAGAGCCTCAACCAAAATGCTATCATTGTGATATGCCTCATGCTGAGATTAACCATTCTCTTATTTGAAGGTTTTTCTTCTGGATCAGTTGCTGGCTGTTCTGGAATAGCCAATGTCCATGGCTGATACTAACCAGGCACAAAAAAAATCTCACTCTCTTTCACCAAAATTTGACTTTGTTTTCCTGATGTTGAATAATGCATTTTAATTAAAAGGTTTTAGGGAGCTGAAGTGATATAGAGCCTGGAAATTATTCTACATTCTTTTGTGCTTTCCAGTTCTTCCTTTTTCTTCTCTTCTTCTTCCACCATGTGAGATGGACTGCATTGCATCAGTGCAATTGCAAATAACCAGCAGTGCTACATTTAGCTGTTGGTAGTAAATGTATATATATGTTTACATGTATCTACCTTGGAAGCAAAGTATCGTGCACTTTTCTTTTACTTTTTTTTTTTTTTCTGCCTGAATGAGCAACAGACAAGAATCTTGCATGACTCTGCAAAACATTGACGTTAAACTTGTCATTGGTAAAGCTGGGATTATTTGTAGACATAAAAATTCATCTTTGCTGACTGGGGCTTCAATTATTACATTTTGAGGAAGATTTTTTGGTATAATAAATACGGTTGAAGACATTTCAAGATCACAATTAACAGGAAGATATAACATTGACTGAGAACTAAAACCAACTAAAAATCACTGTGAAACATACTTACTTCATGGGACCAAAACAGTAACTGTAAGACAGTATTCTTCACTGAATAGGTATATTCCTAGGTTGTTTTGGCCCCTATGCTACGTATTTCAACATGGTGACAGAAAAACTCATTCATCTACAAATAATGGGGGAAGAAATGAATCTGAAGAAGCTTATGAGAAATAAATCAAGCAAACAGGCTGTCCCATGATAATGCAATGCTTACATGTAACCTAGGAATTTATTCTCAGAAAGTGTAGGAAGGTTACATACCACTGCGTGTCATCCTGCTGAAATAATAAGACCAGCTCTGGTGACTACAATTTGATACGGATTTTGAAAAATCAAAAACATTTCAGACAAGGTCCTCAAGAATGATTAAAATAGAAACTCTTCCTCATGGAACTCATGGAATAAACTACTTAAGACATTGAAGACAGAGGTGAAAAACTACCTGAGTACCTACCTGGAGAACAGGAATTCAGTAATAATGGGCTCTTTGATCTCACAAATAAAGATGTGACATTCTGAAGGCTCAAAAGGGCTGTTTTCACTGACTTCAAAAGGGCAAGGTTTTCTGTTCCACTGATGTGACAGAGATATAGTCAGAATTAAAAGCAATAGGATCCAAATTTCATCAGTTTTGGGGTCTTCAAAAAAAAGCTCCCATCCCTTCTGATGACTGATAATTTTCATGTAGGAGATAGCTGACTATGGTGAGAAGGACATGGTTCTTCCAGTTGCAAAAGGGAAAAGTCTCATGAGCAGGCTGCTATATTAGAACTCGGACACTTCTTACAGAAGCACAGTTGGAGCATCTCAGCTGGACGCTGAAAAGGACTAATTCATAGGAACTTTTGAAGTCAGGCCATTCAATGAAACCAAAATGAGAGTGAAACATAAACATAAAATGCTCAAATATATTTGTCATGTACACCAAATCTCCAATGAAGAATCAAGCCCGACACGTGAAGGGTTTCTTTGTGTTGGTCAGCAATGTCAGGTCGAGATGACAGTCCAGTGATCATCAGGCATATGCAAGGCCACCGGCCAGGTGCGTGGTAAATCCAGGATGGCCAAACAACAATCAGGGCAGAGAGACACCTCCAGGGTTTCTCAGGGCAGGGCTGGGTGCCTGGGGCTGAGCTGAAATGGGGTCCCTGGACCGTGGGCAGGGTGTATGGGAGGTCCCAGGCAAGGCTGGTCAAGGCCAGTAAGACCCTCCTGGGGCCTGGACAGCAGCCTCACATGGCTCAGCAATTAACATTTGTTTTGGTTTATGCCAGAGACCTTCTCAGGAAAGATGTCCTCAGCATGACGGCATATTCTGGCAAGATTGCTGATCTGCATCTCTTACTACCATTGGTGAAAAGAGGTCACCCATCCTTTCACAGTATATGTGAAGAGTGATGTTCTCACACAAGCATGATCTTGTCTTCTGGGACCATTATTTCCTGATGCATAACGTCAGTTTATGGAGCGATGGCAGCTCTTAGGTCATGAGATCATATCAGTCTTTTTATCCTTTCTTTATACAGCAGATACCAGGTTTTAGTAGTTTTCAGCATCCTGTCAAGTAAAATGTCAATGATGACAACCTAAATTTAATCATTGCCCTTCTGTAATTTAATCTAAATACATATCAGCTTGGTTCTGCAGGTTATTTTACAGTGCTTTATTATTTTGATATTGTTTTCTAACAATATTTTAGATTGGAGATAACAAGGATTGGCAGTTACATGACTCCACTCCCCACAAAATTCTTTAAGTTACCTACTAATTTTTGTGGCTTGCATTTCGTTCTTTCTACACCAGAAAATAATTTGTTATGCCTAATTGCCTACTTAGTTGCAATATTTTCTAGTAAAGCTATCTTAAGAAAGTGAAAATAGCAAGCTAGGACAAATATTAGTCTTTACAACCAGCATAAACAAGTCTATGCGTACCTTGCTCCAGGGGTCTAGCAATTTCTGTGGTGCCAATACGAGCTCTTTCATTTGACTTGGCCTGTATTTTTGGCATACGCAGCAAACTTAAAAATACTTCCTTTCCATTTCTTAGCTTTCCAATACCTAAGTTCCCTTTCTATAGCTTTTGAAATCATTTTTTGCAACACCTTGGAAACATCATTTTAGTGTATTTAGAGAAAATATCGTCTAGTATTGTGAGAGCCATCCACAAATCAATAGCAATAGCTGGGAGTGTGCTATTATTACATTATTATTATTATGTATTTTTATTTTAGACACCGTAATATAATAGTAGTAGTAGTACTTTCCATAGTATCTCCTCCCCACCAGTAATTCAAATTGCACCTGAGATCAGGCAAGTTTGATGTTTTTTCTTTATCATGTCAACAGACACATAGTTTGCCTTTAGACTTTGCTCTGTTGCATTTTTGTCAAATCTCCATGCCAGAGATGTCTGACCTTTTGAATCAGGGCTAGATACCTGTTCTGGATACCTCTGCAATTTGCTCTCTCACACGACTCTCCCGTGTCTTATGGATTCAGTGGCAGCTCACAAGACTAAACACCTGGTAATGCATAAATGAATTTCAAAAACATTAAAAATACTTTTTTTGGGACAGATTAAACTGCCAGTTGCTGAGCCCTGCTATTGTGAATGTACTAACCAATGAATTTTTCCCCAGATGTGAATTCAATCTGAAATCATATATGTATAGCTGATAAAATGAAGTATCTGTTCTCCAAGGTGTAGAAAGGGTGTTTGTGAAGTGCTTTTGGCAATGGCAAGAAGTGGTTTATGGTTAGCTTCCATCCACATCTCATAAATAACATTCTCATTAATAAAGATAAAAACTTTCTACACCTAATTACTAAAGCCAAAGAGTCCCTCTACGTTTGCTCTCATCACCATTCTGCATTTGTTAGCCTCTCCGAGGCAGTGATCTCTAGCTTTGACAATCCAGTTATGAAAAACATGAGAAAGAAAAAGAAAATAAAAGAAAGTACCTTCCAGCTTGTAAAGACAGGTGGGTGATGGCCTCAGCTGTGCTTTTATTTCTCTGTATATAGTTGGGTTAGCTTCTTAATGAGACATGCTATTTCCACCATACAAAATTTACATTTTTGTTTTATTTTTCACTTTATTCCAGAATCTCTGTTTTTTGAAGCTGTCAGTAGTCACTTGTCAACCTACCATTTTTCTCCCATCAAAATTTCATCTATGTATACCTTAACAACCCCTAGACTGTCAGAAAGGTGTATTTTCATGTGAGAAACATCTGTTAAAAACAACTCAGATGGTGATCTTCAGAAACAATGTTTCTCAATAGGGAGGAAAAGGGTTCAAAAGCTATTTTTCTACATCAAGTGCAGAAAAGCATTTCCAAATCTTCTCTACAGAAACGTGTACCCTAGTCTGTGGTGGAAAACATTCCCACTTTGCAGGTTTAATAGTTTTGGACCTATAGAGAAATGGACCATACCAACCTTTTTTCCACTGTGCTTCCTGCTCTGGCCGGAAAGTTGCACCCATGCTACCTGCTGTTTCACTTGCTTTCTCCTGCAGAGCAGTAACGCTGTCCTGTTCAAAGCAGTTTCTATTTCAGGATGAAGGTTGTTCTCCTAGGAATTTGAATAGGAGGGCACAGGAGAGTGGCAAAAGGAAGACTATGTGGTTTTCTCATCTATGTTCTGAAACCCATTGAGATCTTCCAAAGTCCTTCAACTTCTCTTCCCATATAAAAGAAGAAGAAGAAAAAATAAAGCTCTAAAAGTGAAAGACTGTCTTGGTAGGCTTAAGACTTTGATGGATAAAATCCAGCAAAACTTGAAGTTGTTGGAAAGTTTACTCGTGCCTCCATCACCAGTGCTGGGCTGGCACAAGGGAATGTGTGCTTGTGCCTCTGCTGTGCTAATGCCATGGCTGACGGCCACCCTTAAATCACCAGCAAAGGTGGGCTTGAATAAGATACAATTCCTGTACTGTTGTACACAGGCATACATTTCCTCCCGTCAGTTCTGCTGAAGGGTGATAACCTGTTACAAAGAGACCATAACAAACAGCTGGGAAGCAGTAACATCTTAAAGCACCTGAACCATTTGATAAGCGAAGCTGAATGAAAACCCTTAAATCGGTCACAAGTTCTCACACTGTCGTTTTTCAATTTTATTCTTGGTTTAAAAACATATCACTCATATTTTTTCATTTTTATATGCACTGATCTCTTCCTCAAATTTCTACAGTACTTTCATGGTCAGCCTCCTCTACTAATGTTAAAGAATGAAAAACATTAAATGATTCTCAGCCAGCTCCTGTCAGAAGTTAATTTCTGACTCTTCTTTCTTCCAGGCACTACTTGTCAATGGAGAACTGCTACTTAAATCTTTCCTAGTTTTGTTCCATATTCATAGAGCCTTAAGTCCAGTGACTGGTCCATTTCTTCCTATGGAAATTTTTTAGTTCATGTTATTAATGATAAATACCACTGTGATTCAGTGGTACTGAGCACCAAATACTTTGCCAGAGTTCTACTTCATTCAGGATCTGAATTTTAACTCTTCAGCACTTGCCACAATCCTCTCTACAGTTTCTGTAACCAGTGACCCAGCTGAATCATGCAGGAGAACCTTTTAGAATACAGTTCCCACATTTTTCACTTCATAGCATCTGCTTTAATTGACAAACTTTCTGAAAACTAGCATGTAAAAATGAAACTAGGATTTGACTTACCACTTAGATTCTGAGTTACCTTTAACATGTTGCAGTCATGGAGCTTTATAACTTATTTATTTATTATTTCAGGAGACAGGGACTTATGCTTTCGGAGGACAGAATTACAAGTTCTCTTGACAGTCACTATGGAGATCCAAGGGCTCATGAGTTGCTGCATAGTAACAAGTGAGATGCTCCTAGACAGGCACTGATATATTACTATTGGTTTCTTGTCAAATGTGTTCTCCCTAGTGCAACTATGCACAGAACGTGAATACACTGAACCCATTTCAACCACGATGTTTACCCTCCTGAGCTCTTGTGAACAGACAGGCAAAAAACATTCCCAACATTTTTCCCTCACTCTTAAAAAGCCCTAGCATCTTTAATTCCCACCTTTAAAGAAAATCAGTGTTTGGCAGCTGTCTTATGTTTTTGCTATGTTCCTGATTTCCCTCTGTTTTTGGCATTGCCAACACAGTCTGCAATATGCTGCAGTGCCCTTAATAACATTTTGGAACAGCCTTACTAGAAATGCCACTTCACAGAGGATTGAATTAGCATGCATCATCTACACTGTGTACAGAGTTATCAGTTTCCAGACTTTCCCAGTATTTTATTGTTGATATTTCTTTTCAGATGGGTTATACTCATGTGAGGAATGCCCCAGTTTTGTGACACGTTTCACTTTGTTGCTTTGCTCTTACATACTTTGGCTGAAACATTGCTGACAGCACAGAAAATTCTCCATTTCTTGACTGACCAGGCGTATCGTTATGGTTATTATTTTAGTTAGTTTCATGTTCCATTATTAATAAGCATATTTGCCATACACAGGTTGGCTATCTCCGTTCTTTGGCTCAATATCAATAATTTGCAGAGGCTGAAACTGGATTCTGAGCCTCCAGCTACTCAGATAAAAATAGGATCTGTAATTTATCACAGGTGCTTGCTGGAACAATTCCAGCAATGGACACAAACCCCAAAATTGCAGGGCAATGTTAGATTTACATGACATGGTATGAACTCCCTTTACCTCTACCTGGGATCTGCTTCTATAGTACCATGGTTTGTGACCCTGTGTAACTATCCTGACTTCTAGATGTCATTTGGTGTTGCTGTTGTAAATATATCTTCATCCACACTCCATCTACCTAAACTGGACACACTATTTCAGATGCAGTCTCACGAGTGCCAAATAGAGAAGGAGGATCACCTCCCCAGACCTGCTAGCTGCTAGTCTTGCTAATACAGCCCAGGATGCTGTTGGCTTTCCCGGCCACAAGGTCACATTGCTGGCCCATGTTCAACCACTTCTTTTCCAGGATCATCAGGTCCTTTACAGAAAAGCTGTTTCCCAGACAGCCAACCCTCAGCCTCCATTGCTGCATGAGCTTATTCCATTTCTGGAGTGCCTTCTGCATTTGTGTTTGCCTTTGCTGAACTTCATTAAATTCCTGACAGCCCATTTCTCCCCCTGTCAAAGTCCCTCTGAGTAGCAGCCCTGCTCTCCAGTGTGTTGACTGCTCCCCTCCCAGTTTGGTGTAATCTGCAAGCCTGTTGAGAATGCAGTCTGTCTTACCAGCTGGGTCATCAATGAAGAGATTAAACACTGCTGGTCCCAGTATTCATCCCCAAGGGACACCACCATACAAGTTACTTTGCAACACTGATCACAACCTGTTGTACAGCCAATTTTCCACTCACCTTATCATCCATTTATCTAGCCCATATCTCTCCAGTTTGGTGATAAGACGACTATGGGAGATTGTGTCAAAGGCTTGCTAAAGCCAAAGTACACAACATACATGGTCCTCCCCTTGTGCACAATACCACTGTAGAAAATACACTAGGTTGGTCAGGCATGGTTTGCCCTTGATAAACACATGCTGGCTGCTCGCAGCCACCTTCTTGTCTTTCATATGTTTAGAAATGGCTTCTAGGAGGATTTACTCCATAACTGTCTCAGGAACTGAGGTGAGGCTAACCAGTCTGCTTCAACCTTATGTGTACTTCTTGTGTTTGAGCTCAGGGAAGGAGCTCCATGTTCATCCATGGCCTTCTGCCACACTTGCTCAACTTTTTGAACATTGTGCCCTGTTCTTGTGTTCTGAGGAGGTTGTCCTTGAAGATCAGCCAGCACTCCTGAGGCCTTTTGCCCTGCAGCACAGTTTCCCATGAAAGCCTCCCTGAACAGACCTAAATCTGCTCTTCTGAAGTCCAGGGCTGTAATTCTGCTATTTGTCTTGCTCACTTCTGTCAGGATCTTAAACTCCACAGTCTCACAGTTGCTGCAGCCAAGGGTTGTCCTTGACCTTCAGATCTTCAATCAGTTCTTTTTTTTGAGTAGCCGGTCCAACATCTCATTGGTTCATTGATCACCTGCATAAGTAAACAATTTTCAATAGAGTCCAGAAATCTCATGGATTGTGTGTGCCACATTGCCCTTCCAGCAGACACTGGGGTGGTCAGAGTTATCTATGATCACTACAATCTGTGATTTTGAGGCTTTCATCAGCTTTCTAAACAAGGATTCTTCTACCTTCTTTTCTTGATCAAGTTATCTGCAGGGATATCTACTGCAATACTGCCCATGCAGGTTTATCCCCTGATCCTCACTATTGTGGAGATCAGGTCTGGGAGCAGATAGCTTTTGTGGTACTAGGGGAAAACGAGAGGCCATTAGCGTGATATGATGTGCCAGAGCACCTCACTGAGAAGCTGTCAGCATTATCAGCACTTAACTATTGACTGATGCTGGCAGGCACCAACTGAGATGGAAAACAGAGGCTGTAGAGTAACAGTGAAATTAGCACTGGTGGGATTCAACTCCAGATTATGACATCTAAATTTCAGTGTGTGGTTATAAACGTGGGGCTAGTGTCTAATCTCAAGGTATGAACAAGGGTCTCATATGCAGCTTGGCACTCCTCATTTCTAGGTAATGCAGACGAAATAGCAGCTGTGGAGATGGGCTACCTTTTATGAGTGAGAAAAGGAGAAGATCCCTACAGCTGGAACATTATAACTAATGAAATGTTCACTGTAGGGCTGTAAGCATTTGAGAATCCCTAAGGAGCAGCTACAGAGAGGCTTGCTGGAAAAAAGAAGTTCCATGAGAGGTGGGTACCTCTCTAAAGGAGAGAGTCTGTGCTGAGCTGGGGGCCATCCAAGCCCCCCAGGGGTAAAGCTGGTTTGATATCACACACACTGCTATAGGAATGTGACTGGAGCCATTAAACGTGACTCAGGAATTCATGTCTATACACAGATCATTGCAGAGACATTTAAAATCTAATGACAAAAAAGGGTTTTACTAGCAATAATGAATACAGATCTAAGTTTTCCTTCTGAGACTCAGTAGTATTTATACCTACAGGTACAGCACTATAAGAAAATATACGTATTGCTATGTTGTACTATCTTTTGTTGCAGGACAAGTGAATTACCATGTTTTAAAATTTCTTTTATATACGTTCTCGAGTAATTTGTTTGTTAAAATTTCAGACAATATTTTTCTTTCAGGTAAGTGGCACAGGCCTAAATACAATACTTTTTTTTTTCCTCTCGGGAATCAGTCAAGATTTTATGAGTCAGATACAAATTTCTTGATAATGTTTTTTTATTTCTGCTCCAAATATATGTGTGTTTGTTTTTTCTTCTGCCTCAGATATCTCCTTGTTACATAAGGCAGGAAAAAGGACTTGGCAAAGCTGTTGTTTCTTGTTACCTATCTCTCTGTTTTAGTCTCACTGTTTGTAGTTGCTTATGTGGGCTCTCTTCTTTAACTTTTAAAATGTCTGGTCAGACTCCAAGCACCTGCCCAGCTCCTTGGCCTTTACTTCTGCTTGATGTTTGCTTCAACGAGCAAGCCAGCTGCTTTCTCCTAAGATTATTTCACTAACCCCATGAAACCTACCCTTAGCTTATCAAGGGTGATAAATGCTTCTCACCCTGTTTATATGTTGCTATAGAGAACAACTACTCCTGGGCATTCCTATAAACCTGCTGATCTTGTTCTCACCTTCTGGCAGTCTGGCTGAATTGAGAACTTTTCCTTGATTATTCAGGACGTGGCTTTTTGTTGGTGCTGATTACCCACAGCCCTCACAATTTCAATTTAAAGTTCTGATTGTTCAGGTGTTTTGGAAGTCAGGATACTGATCCTACAATTCATAATTTCTCCAGCCAACACAGGGCACAAGTATATATGCATGAAAGCAAGTCCTTTAAAACAAAGGAAGTTATATATGTAAAAGGAAAGTATATTTTCAAGTATGTTGCCATATCCTTTATAATAAGAGAAATTATTCTCACGCTTGATTATCACAAAAGCTAGCAAGTTCCTTCTCTGCTGGAATTCATAGTAATATTATTTCTGAAACACACTTTTGCAAAATTTCATGATCCAGTATATGACAGTTACTACAAGCAACTGTAAAATATGAAGCCCTTTCACAAAACCCCACACTAGTACCAAATGACATTCAATCAACTGTATGTACTGTGAAATCACCCTTTGTGATTGTGGATAATAACAGGGGTTTACTGTGCAGGTGGTTTATGTTGTCAACAAGAACTCATGCTAAAAACACAACATTAAGATGAGGCTGACATTAGGAATGAGTGTAGATTGTCGAGTACAATCTGGCAGCTAGCTTAAATCACAAAACCTAATTGAATCAAGTTTTTCTCACCTGGTGTGGGTGTTTATATAATAGTATGTCCCTTACTCTGCTGAACCCAAATTTCTCATCTTGGTGTTTCAGAAATTGTCTTGGCAAGAAGGGTGTCAGAGGGGCATGTCCATGTTAATTCACCCCCATTATGCCCCTCCCTCCCAAAATTGAAGAGTCTTAGGAAAGACCATTCTGAGATCTTGACTGCTACTAAGAGGAGCAATGATACCTTTGCATTCTTGCCTGGAGGATATATGGCTGATGTCTAGGAAGAGCCTGGTTAGCTCTCACAGTTGTAGGTAACTGGCTCAAATGTTACTTTACCGTAGTTTACAGAAGCTGCAACCTTCACTCTAGCTAAATCTCAGTTTTGTTCTGTTTTTTAAAATTTTTTTTATGTGGTTTGTTTACTCATGTAGCTGATCATGTAAATGTGTAAGCTAATATTCAATACTGCTTCCTATGAAAAAAAAAAAAACAGCACAATAAAACCAACCAGCTTGACCCCTGATTGGCTCATCTTGTGTAATGAATAAATCTCACATTTTCTAGAGTATGTCTCTCTTCACACAGCCTGGAACTGCTTCCGATAGCTTTGCTCAAAGCTCTGCATCTCCTCACAGAAGAACAAGCCCCATTTATTTCAATTATGCCATTTCTGGATAAAGTGGCATGAGTTAAGCTACCCAAAATCTGGCTCATTGACATGGTTAATAATCTATTGCAGGCTTTCAGTGCATCCTTCTCATAGAATAAAAGATGAGCTCTTATAATGTGAAACTTAGGATTGTATGGAAAAATTTCCAGCATGTTGCTCAAGCATTTTCAGAACAACTGTAACAAAAGGTATGAGGCTAATACAGCAGTTCTTCACTCCAAAGACAGAAAATACACAGTGCACATACTAGCTGATGCAGGTACATGCAATTAAGTTGGCCGAGTTCTGTTCTCATGTATTCCAGTGAAATTGTAATAATTTCATTCATTTCAGTAGGCTTCCTCTAGTCTTGAATATTGTAAAGGAGAATTTGAGAGTGTGTATGCTTTAGAGATGCAGATTCATTAGTGTCAGAAAATGACATTAGTGTAGTGTCTGAAAATGACTTCCTCATTTGTGAAGCCTGCCTCGTCAGGAAGATATTTACTTTAAACAAAATCCAAACTTGGAACCAAAGATTTCTCATGATCAAATCTGTCACCTTGAAAGACATCCTTTCTTAGTTTCCTTCCTCCCACCACATACCCACTATCTGTGAGTCTTGCAGATGAGAAAATACTGTTCTCTACCATGGATTCATGACAAGTTTTTTTCATCCAAATTAACCTTTGCAAGCTCCACTACTTTCCTGTCAACTTCCCGGTTACCACCATAATCAGATTTCTGAAGGCTTCGTTGTATTTGAGAGACACAAAACTGCAATGGGCACTGAATCACTCTAGCCAGAACTCTGGAAGAAGAACACTGTCATGAATACTGAGTGGGCACATGAGGATATATGCTACAAAATGGTGACAACCAAGCTCTCTTTTTGCAGCTGTCCGTCCTTGCTGGTCCACAGGGAGAAGCTACCCTTCCTTCCTTGTCTCCACTTCTGTCACAATGCGTAGGCAAACTACTCCAGAAAGGCTTCTAACAGGGCTTAAAGCAAGAAATCCTGTTTGGAGAATATGTAAGGGAAGTTCTACGCTTAATGTCTAAATAGGTACCTCAACAAGCTGGCACTAAACAAACAATTTTGCACCTTGTAAATCTTTCCTTTGCTCTCTGGTTCTTCAAATGCAGATTGACTATGGACCTGAAGATGGTGAGATGTTCAATTGCCTCTGTGAACAGCCTGACATAGCTTCTAAGAAGAACCGGGAATTTGATTCTATGAGATGGCCTGGTTTCATGCCAAAGGGAAGAAGGTGCCAATTGCCAGCAGACCAAGTGACCTAGGGAGTCCTAAAGATAGGGCTTCCAGGAAAACACGCATTTGAACTTCTCTCCACCAGACAAGTTTTTGCTCGTGAAGTAAAATCATTCTCTTGAAATAAGGTATGTTAATGATTACTGTATGAATTAAACAGGTAATGACATCCTAGGAGCTTAGAAAGCTTAACTGTCAGTCATGTTAAAGGGGTACACTTAAATGTACCGCAGGGCAGTCTGAACTGGTAAGAATGCACTTGCCATCTCTTTGCAAGAAATAACAGATTGGGTTCCAAGCATTCCTACGGCTGTGAACCTCAACTCTGATAATACTGCTGATCTCCATAATATATATATCTACGACATACTGGTCACTGTACATTAAATGGCCAAGGACAAAGCTTATGGAGAACACAGACATATACTTAGCGTGCTTTTCTCGCACTTTAACTTCTCTGTTACCAACCTAAGTTTCTTCAGACATAACCACGGGCCTCCACAGTGCTGAAACATCAAAGCACTGGCAAGGCTTCACTTGTTTAAAATCACATTGCAAGCAGCAACAGTTAATGTGTGGAAGACATTTATTGTAAACACAGTGTTTGTAGTGAAAGATGCTCTTTTGAAAAAATATTGCTTCTGACTGCAAAAGTGAAAGGCAACATACAAATTGTGAGTTTGCTATAGAGAAAAAGGAATCTCTAAATTGTAAGCATTTTCTTATTCTTTTGGCCATCTTTTATCTCACCAGAAGTTACACCAGTGGATATGTTCACCACATCTCCATGAAAGTTCCTTTCAGTTTTTAAGGCCATATCCTTCTGCTTAGATTTATTTCAGATAATCACAGCATTTTTTTAGATACCGTGTTTGCAGATTATTTTGAAGAACTGCTGGCTTTGTCAATCAGCAGTATTTCTCCTGACTTGCACAAATGTCAAACCTATCTGAACTCCTAAATTTTCTTTAAAATACAAGATTTTAAGTAATGTTAAAAATAATTACTGTAATCTCGCACTGCTCAGTAACTGATTCAACTTAAATATACTTTTTTGACTTCGCTTAACATAATCTGCATCAGCCACAAATAGTGTTTTCCTAGGTACTGAACGTAGACTATGAGTTCTGCTGCCCATCCCAGTTGAGACATTCACTTAGGTTTGGAAAAGACTCCACACACAAAGTTTACGCCTGTCCTCTAATTCAAGACTTAGCTACATATCCAAACCGAATGTGGTGCCGTTCTCAAAAAGGGTAATGAATGGAAGGTTTAAAGAGCTCCTTCACTGACAAATGAATCTCAGTGGGGGTTTCTGAGCTAAGGGACCACAGTCCCACTGATGCACAAGGCGGTGCCCCGCTGTTGCTGTAGCCCTGAGGCCAAGCAGCATCACGCAAAGGGAGATTTTCAAATGATTAATAGGGAGTGGAGCTTTAGTGCCTAATTGATGTTTATGCCTTTTGGGAAGAGAAAAAAAAAATCCCCTGCTGTCAGTATTGTCGACAACCTGGCTCAAATTTCTCTTTTCACAATAGCAAAAATGCTGCTAGGTCCACCTGAAGGAATCCCGTCCGGCAGAAACCATGCACAGAAAACTCAGGCAGTCCCTCAGCGTGTCAGCAATGATCCAGTCTGACCTATGTACAACCCAGACCGAAGGCTGTAACATCCCGCTAACGCATTGTTCTCTACACAACATTTTCCTATGCTTTGTTGCTCAGAGTGACCACTCCTTTGCTGGTCTGCAAAGCCAGTATTGTGCTGCCATGTATCAGCACTCAGCACCTTTGGAAGCCGTGCCTGTGGAAAGCATTCTGAGGATCAATTACTCCCAGAAGAATTAATTCAGGATCTGATCCCGCTACGTCCTGCATGCCCTTTGCTCCCAGCTTGGGAGTTGCTCAGTGACAGGTAGAACTGGGAGACCTCAAGGCCTGCTCCTGATCTTGCAAAAATCAACTACAGAACTTCAAACGCTTTTTGAAGTACAGGATCAGAATCTCCCTGGGAAAAGAGGATAAAAATGAGCAAACCTGTGATACCTTTGCACAAAAGATCATTCAGTGCTACAGCGTAATGTGAAAAGTCACCAGAAATTTTCTTCAGACCTACACACAATAATTTTACACAAACAATATTACAATGGTGGCTAATAGCATGTCTCCAAAATAACATGTAAAATACATAACGCTGAGATCAATGGTGAGTAAAAGCACTGAAATGACAGCCTTTCAGTTCAAACAAAGCGTAGTATTAAAATTCTGGTGGGCGAGTTTGGAAACAAAAATTGTCAGCTTCTCACCGAAGTAGTCACCTCCCTGGCGGAGTGTCAAAATAGGTCAATAGAGCTTTCTTCTTACAATAGCTAGAAGTAAATGGAAACTTTGCTGTGTTCCAGCCTGGATCAGTAGGAAAAGAGACATTCTCACTGTCATGCAGCTTTTGAATTTGTTAGATGAATACTCGGTGATCTTAAATGACAGCTGGCAGGTTTTCGGCAAAGGAACATACTCTTGCCCCTGAGGATGGCACCACCCCTTGCATGCTGGCACCTCAGACCTTAGGGCCCAGCAATGTAAATCACTGCAAAACCTCAAGGTTCAGCTCAGCCAAGCGTGGCGAGGTCAGTCAGCGGAGCAGGAGGAGGGCAGGGGAGGAAGGCGGGGGTGGAGATGGCAGCCTGACCATAACCCGAGCGACTACGGCTCAGTTTCTAATGGCAACAATCTCAAAAGCTTCTCTGTGCACAGCTTCATAATTAAGTATTAAATAAAAGTGCTGTGCTGTGAACAGTGCATCCTCCCTTACAAATTCTGACTTCATATTCAGACCTGGTAGTCTATTAAGTAATTCAGCCTGAAAATTCCTAACACTTCGGGGAACACAGGGACTGTGAAATTAAGACATGGTCTGGGTCCCAGTACTGTCAAATTACTTGGTGATTTCCTTCACCAAGTATTGTGTGTGATCACTGTGTTCCTACTACTTGGAACCACATGTCCATGTTAGAGTATTTTCTCAATGCATGTCTAGCTTCATCGTAAAAAACAAGACAAACTTGATCAGAATAACAGTTCACAATCACACGATCTGTGCACAGAAAGAAAAGGTGTAAGTGGAACAAAGGTCAAGAAAAGTGTGATGTCTTTTTAAAACTTGCAGCAGACTCTTTCCCTAAAATGGAAAATAATCCTTTCAAAAACAGGCTCTCAGTCATACAGGTCGTCTGCAAAAGGCTACCAGAAAAACTAAGTATTTCTATAGGAAAGACAGAACTCAGACTTTAGTACCAGAATGAAAAAGTTATTCACTGAAACATATAAATGACTACATATTATTCATCATAATGCTTTCATGATTATGATGAGTACAAACACATTTGCCGTGCTTCCAAACGTAGGTGGGAATGTTGGTATGTTTACATCAATGTAACAGAGATTTGTGTATTTTCCTTGCAGCAAAGTATTGTTTTTAAAACAGTGTAGGAACAGGAAACAGGAAAGCAGACATCTGAAAAGGGAGCTGACTTACTATCTGGTTTATAGCTATCGCTATTTTTATGCATTTGGAGAGAATTATAGATAATCTACATCAGAGTGAGATTCTAATGTCTTTATGCACAGTCCTGTGATTTAATGGTGGGCTCACCATGTCACTGCTCTGTGCACGCTCTCGACAGATGTATTTTGGTGTTGGGTGGGTTCGTGTACTAAACAAGGCGTGGTTCAGAGAGGTTATTGCAGAGGTTACTTCTGCGGTTTGAATTCCTCCCAGAATAGGTGTAGCCACGGTGCCCTATAGCACTGTATCAGATTTCTCAGGTAATTGCTCAGAAATGTTCTTCTGCTCTCCCTTTTCCTTTTGTGCGCAGCCTGTGAGTGTCTCTGTGTGCGGTGCTAATGAAGGCAGGAGGGGGGGGGGAGAAGAAAAGAGGGTTGGGCTCAGTATGTCTTCCATGACTCTTTAAGGAGCTGAGGCCGAGAGCTAAAATAATGGGAATATTTTTCCTTTTCTTCTTGGGGACTAACATTAATTAAACAAAGCAGCTTTCCCCATTCATCGAGAGGCGTTCACTCGGAGACCTTTGGCTTCTGGCCACTGGAGAGAAAAAATAAAATCACCAAACCACCTCTTCTTGCTTCAAGCATCGCTAACGGGTTTATTTTAGCGTTGTTTCCCAGCCGCGCCCCAGCCTCGGGCGGCCGCTGCCTCCGGCTCAGCCCGTGTGCCCAGGGCCTCTCCAGCCACCGCGACCGCCCCTTCGCAGCGCCCAGCCCAGCGCCAC
>VZRW01006439.1:332979-348525 GCA_013398125.1 Aegotheles bennettii | reverse complement strand
GTGCCGTTCTGCCGGTTGCCCGAAGGGCAAACGGCAGAACGGCACCGAGCACCTTCAGGCAGCGTCTCAGTGCTCTCCCTCGGTTGTGCTACCGTAAAAGCACTAAGCATTTTAATCTAAGAGTGAGCTATGGACCCTTGGAAAGAATCGTGCGGTCCTAAATGGAAGTGAAGTCCTGGCACTCGGAAGAGCGGTGTTGCTTTCCTACGTGCTTTTATTGTATCTTGTGTCGTGTCACTTGCGTTACTTAATGCGTAAAGGACCCTGAAATACTAATTCTCTTAAGAGATTGCTGTTCGTTTGAATACGTGATCCCAAGCGTTTACGGAGGGTGTTACCGGCTAATCCTCGCTGTCTGATTTCCTACGCAAAAGATTGTAGGGATCATTTGTGTTCAGAAAATCTGCCCTCAACTGGCCTTCTGGTTGTACTTAGCAATGTACCCCTACTGTACTTAGCAAGGTTGCTATCGTACCAAATGATTGAAAGATGACAAAAGACAAAGATTGAAGAAGAGCACTGAGAATTTTGAAAGACTTTCAGTTCCATATGGCCATCTTTCTCTCACCGTATTATCTCCAACAGCTTAAATGACTGCTGTAGATGAACCAAGTAGTGCAGGTGGAGCTGGTGTCTAGGAAGGCACACTGCTTTAGTAAGTCACCAGTAACACAAAACAATCTTTGATGTTCAAATAAATGCAGTTGTTCTTACTACTTTCTTGGTCAACAACATTGTCCAAAGTGTAGCTTGGAGTATTCACCTAAGAGCTAAGCACGTTTGAAAAAAACACTAAGTATTCAGTCAGTATTCACGAAGCTGGAGTAGTCTTCCTTTGTGAGAGAACAAGTACTTGTTAAAAGCACATTATTAAAAGGAAATCACGATGTGCCATGCCTGTAATTTCTTTCTGTGACACTTTGCAAAAAGGGGGTATCACCACAGGGAGTAATAGGAATATGTATGGGTGTGGTGGGGAGCTCTCTCTGGAGAAGAAGTTTCAGAGAAGCTCAGGGAAGGCCCAGCCAGGATGCTGATGGGGTCATAAGAGAAACAGAAGGTAGAAAGAATCTAGAAACCTTACCAGAGACCTACTGCATATCCCCAACATTTCAAAATGGGGTTTTAAGTCTGAGAAATAAGTACAAAAATGAATTATCTATACTCTGTGGTTCCCAAGGTATTTGAGAGTGTCTTTAATGTTTCCACTCTAAAAGGGGGTTAGTTCTTTTCTCTGTACACTGCGTTTCAAAGGCAGTCCCCTAGAGTGAAGTTCAGCTTTGCCTTCAAGCACAGAAATTTAGCTATGGGAATGCGAGTGAGGTATCTTAACTTCCCATTGCAGATAGCGGGGGTGAGATTCAGGTTCCTCCACAGGAGCCATTTGAACCTTCTGCTTTCATACATTGAAAGGGGCCCTTCGGATACAGCACAGTGTAACTTCTGGACAGACAACTAGGGGCCAGGCAGGATTAGCCAGGTCAACTCAAATGGCACAAGATGCCTATTTAGGCAATGGAAGTTGACCCAATACTACCCTGAAGCAGATACTTCCATTTGGTCAGATGAGTAAGTCTGCACACTCCGCTGGTTGCACTGACAAGAGCTGTAATGACCATAATAGTGACTAGGACACCTCACTGACACCAAGTTGTCTATGCTTAGGGTTTTAAATTCTGGTGCTGAATCCTATCCCTGCAGGTGTAATTTACTTGACTAGACACTTGTGACCAGCATTGTTTGAGACAGCCATACAGCACTGTCAGTTATCACATAGGACCTATAGAAGACCCACATCTTTTGGAGTGGCAGCCAGTCCTTGCGTTCAGCTTGTCTGAAGCTCTTTTTCTGCAAAAACACACTCTGAAAACTCAGTTCTTCAAACATTTCCTGAGAAAATGCTTCTCTGAGTTGCCTTTTTTCTGCCCACAAACAAGTTTTACATACAGCCTCAATCTTTTTTAGAAATTCAGAGCTGTCTAAGCCTAAGTAGAAATGAAATAAACCAAGACCTTTCTGTTCCAGAATCTTTACTGCCATAGAAAATAGACCCTTGTTAAAGGGGAAAAAAGGGTGGAGAATGGAACCTGGGTGCCATTTAAGAAACTGAAAAATGTGAGTGGCTGAAAACTTGCTGTTCTGTGAAGTTAAAGGCTGATCGAAACCTTCACAAGGCAAAGGGCTGAAAGCATTTAACTTGCATGGTTTCATTAGAGAAAGAACTGGAAGTGAAGAAGGGTAAAGGGAAACCAGTGTAATACATTGCAGAGTAACAGTAAAAACAATGAGTGTATGGACATTGTGAAGAAATCCAGGAAAAGCAATCACACTTTCCTAAGAAGGCAACATAGAGAAAGAAAATCTGATATACATTGGACACATCTCTCAGAGGTTATCCACTAGTGAGCTTAACATTCATTTGAAGAGAAGGGTGGGAGAAGACCCATCCTTAGTTGCAGAGATCCCCTACCACTTCTTTTCTTTATGGAATTTCTTTATTTCTGTTCCCTCAGAGAAACGTTCACACAGTTAGCTCCAGAATTTCTCTTATTCTTCTATTTGCCTCTGAAAATGAAAAGACTTCCTCAGCCTTCAGAGGACTTTTTTATGTGACAGAAAGTCAGGTCATCTTTTTATTCTTTTCAATATTTTCTGAGAAGCTTGGCAGGCTTTAGAGATTCTTTAAATTTCAGGACTGAGAGAGAAGCGACTCAACCTTATCCTCCTGTGCTGAGAGAGAATGCACTTTTCCTGGTGAAATGTTTAAGCCAGCCACTTGAGCATCCTCCAACCTTTTCACCTTTCCACATCAATATCAGCTTGAAGTCACAGCTGCTATAGATACCATCACAGGACTGAAGCCATTAAAGGAGTTAAAGCATCTACAGCAGGACCTAAGCAGAATTGCATTGCCTGAGCTGGGACTGGTGATCCAAAAGTTCATCTGCTGCCTAACTTGATTAAATGCCTTCCTGTAGGACTGTGAAATTCTTGAGACACTTACAGCCAAATTAAAGAATTCAATACCTTTCTTTTGTCTAAAGTAAGAGGAAGGTTGGTAAAGCAGGCTGTGCTCCATCTACTTGAGGGACCCAATCTGTTAGAGATTTTCAGAGCATGCCTAATGGATTTGACCTCCCAAAAATGCAATGGATGCTTTCTTCTGAAACACAGCTGAAGAGGAGGCAATAGTACTTCCATGCCAAGTACATGTACATGCACGTGTGCACACCAGATACAGCACCAAATGTTCAGGGCACTCTAGCCCTCAGAAATGAGGAATGTGACACTTTTCTCAGCCTCAGGAATTAAACGGACATTGACTACCTTTCACTCATTTAATATTAGAGTTCTGCTAGAAGCAAGGACCGAACCTTACAAATGCCACTTTCTTGCTGGTCAGTGTGGCCCCTGGATTACCATGTAATGATCTATCAATGTTCTTCTCCCTTTGCTGTACAGCGGGACAGAAAGTCCATCTATCCTAGTTAGTTATGTGGCTGATTATCAGGACCCTTATTTATCAGGTGGGAGATGTGAGCTGAACCATTAGCTGGGAGGACATGGAACCTGAACCTTCCAACTGAGGTGTGGACACAACACCTTATGTTAAAAGTGGGTGTTGGCACCACTTCTGGTTGCATTTTAACAACAACAAAGCATGAGTTCCATTATGTTTCTTCAAGAAAGAATAAGGATACGATGTCTTCAAAAGACAGAGGAACTCTTCTATAATCCTGACAAAGTTCTGCGTAGGGATGGATGTAAGGTAGGCTTGTATTGTCAGTATTTCTTACTCTCTGGCTTTCAGTAGCTCCTCACTCATTGTGCCAGCTGTTTGAGATCACTGTTGAGAGGTTCCTAAGGATTCCTGCCTGGCGAGTAGCTGCTTAACATAGGAGCACGGACATGCTGCATGTAAGTATGAACTGGCTAAACCACATTGTATCTACTTCTTCTTAAACTGATCTTGTTAGAAATGTTGTCTTGGTTTTTCCTCTTCCAGCACATACTTCTCTCCTTCAGATCAATGAGAGGAGATACTGCTTTGACCAGGCTTGATCCTTTCATAGGTGTCCAGTCATCTTTCGTTGCCATGTGACTTTGTGATAAGCTTTAATCGTATTGCAAGGCAGACAGCTCTTTGGTTACCAGGCCTACTTGGGTGGGCTGGGCATGTCATGTGCATCCATCTGAATAAGAAATTATCAGGGGATAACAATCCTCCACTGTTAGCCCTATATCAGTCCAAGCTGGAGGTAAAACATTGGGAGAGGCACAGACCAGCCTTGTAATCAAGATATTTGCAGAAAGACAGAAGACAGAAGAAAAATATGTATTAGGTGTCCACTGCTTACCTAGGGAATCACTTTATCTGATACTGCTTTTGGAATTAGTAATTACCTGTAAAATTGTTGTATCTTTTCAACTGGTTAACAGTTGTTTTCTCTCTCTGAAGAGTTTATCTTTCTGAAAATTTTCTACTGCATGTTCTGAAATGGTGTTTCCCCTTTATTGTTCTAGAAATATGAATCTGAACTTAGCCAGACAGATCATCCCTTTGCATTTCAAATCCGACACCCCAGGGGCTTTATGTTTTCCCTGTGTCCATCTGCTGACAGGAGGAGTTTTAGCTAGTGTTTGGGTTTGCGTATGAGGACATGTGGAGAAACAAATTAGCAAATAATAACCCACCATTCTTCAGACTCCTTTCTTTTTATTTTCCTTTTTTTTTTTTCTCCTTTCCCAGTAAGAGGCACAAAGATAAGTGGCAGCACATGGCTTGTAGCTGCCCTATTACAGCAGCCCTCCCAGGTGGCCAGTTCAAAAGCTAAGTAATAGTTCTGATACCAGCTAATCTGGCAAAAGGATTCCAGTGCGTGGATGTGAGAATAACATCTGCCTTTCAAATCTTACGCTTGACAACATAGGCATGTGAGGGTTTTTGTGGTTCCAAGAACCTCTGAAGCATAGGGAAGATAAAGGTCTTATGAATTGGAACCACCTGCTTGAACTAATGTTTTGGCAAGCTCCTGTTTTCCTGGAACAGGTTCAGAGTATTCTGGGCTATGTGGAATGGGAAAAATCCACAAAAATTACTCAACTGCCCCATAACTATTTTCTATACTATTGTGTTCAGACAGGAAGAGTGTAGTGAACAGGCCTAGTAAATGTGAAGCACGTACTGTGTCTGTTATGACCACTCCCTTTACTGCATAGTCTATTGTATTCCCATCTGACACAATAGATACAAAGCTTGGAGATCTAGAGGTGAGTAGTGGTCAAACCTGATGCTGCAAATAGCAGTGGATTAATTTGCTGTTTTCTTGCATCCTCTATTTCATGGCCTCAATATTTGTTTTGGAGTAGCTGGACTGAACAATGTTGAAAGTTTCTGAGGGTCCCTGTCATACTTAGATTTGTGTATATAGGCTGTATGCCCCTCACACAAAACCACTTCAGCGCGGATGGCTTCTTTTTAAACCAAAGTCTTGTCACTACCCTTATAAAATAGCCTGCTGAAGGGTTGTTTGTTTATCCTTCAAAGGAAAGACAGCAATGGGATGTCCTCAGATGTTTGTGAAATCATGTTAAAAATGGCAAACATGAAAAGAGTACATTTTCTATACATTTTGTCTTTTCAAGCGTTGTAAAGTCTTCTTGATCTAAGGATGCTCATAGCCCTTTTGAGCACTAACATGCCCATAAATGCTTAATTTATGCACAATGAAACATTTAACAGAGAGAACTGAAAAGTCTAAGCCAGAATGCCATCGAGTAGACCAGTCAGGGTATTTCCCAGGAGGTTCAGATGGCTGCTCTGAATCAGGTGTGAAAAGTGTTAACATTCATATCTCTATAGCTCTTAGACAGGGTTACGCCGTATAAGGGTGTCATTACTTTTATGAATTTTGTAAATTATGTGTACAGTCTCAGTCAGGATCATTCTACTCGGCTTTTCTTAGTTGGTCAGATTCTTTCTGAGCTATTCCACCAGCTGTGGAGGAAGTGTAGCTCAAGTAGGTTTCTAATATATGTGTCCAGATACCTAAAGCTGTGTCGTATGAATGTAAACTCTTGAGAATATCACACTTCCTTTTGTAAGAAATGTCTGTAGATTAGTAACTCAGGGTCAGTCAAAAAGTTTAATGTGACCCCAAAATGTTTATTTTTTAATTATGCAATTACTGTGGATTTTTAAAAGGGTTTCTTTAATCTCAACTCGCTTGTGTTTTACATTTTCCTGAGTCTGAATAGACTCTAGCACTGACTTTTTCCTTGGTCCCTTCTGTTGCATTTGCTGGATTCAAACTGTATGTTATTTGTTCGTTAAAGTGGATACTTATGATCTATCTTTCCTTGGCATTAGCACCAGTACTGACACTTTATAGTGCCTCAAGAATTTAATCACATCCTTTCTTTGAACTTTAATCTAGTGGGCATAATTTACCTCTCCAGGGAAAAGTTAAGTACATAAAACAACTTTTATAAATACTGAGAGCCTATTTGCCCTTAATTAGAAAGCACAAGGGATATATGGACTCAGACAAAACAATAAGATTCATGTATGTCATTTTGAATTAATTTTGTTACCACTCTTGGACATTCTTTGGAGGATTTGATAAACATCCTCCAGTGTATGCTAAATTGAAGCACTTCTTAGGGAAGTCTGCTGCCTCCCTGGGGCCTGGTTTAAGGATGTGATGAAAAAACTTCTGAATCTGGTATGGCCCACAGATTATTATCCATTAGTGATTTTTCAGGTAGGCTGCAAGAAAGTTGCAACAAGGAGCCCAAAGACAATCGAGAGAGAATTCAGGACCTTGGGACAACTGGTTAAGGGATCAGGAGCACAAGTAGTGTCCTCCTCTGTCCCTCCAACTGCAGGGAGTGATGAGGGAAGAAATGGGAAGACCCATCAGATCAATACCTGGCTCCGAGCCTGGTGTCACTGGCAGGACTTTGGGTTTTTTGATCATGGGTCAGTTTACATGACACCAGGCCTGCTGGCCACAGATGGGGTACACCTGTCTTGACGGGGGAAAAGGATTCTTGCACAGGACTTAACAGGGCGCATTGAACTAGCTTTAAACTAGATTTGAAGGGGGAAGGGGATAAAAGTGGGCTTGCGAGAGACAAGCCTGGGGGAGGCATGCCAGTGTTTGTAGGACAGCGTGCTAGCAAGGTCCTTGAGTCTGCCATCCTAGTGGAGGTAGGGGACAGAGTGCCATGCTGCAGTAAGTCAGCTTCATCTGAGGCCCAACTTAAATGCCTCTGTGCAAATGCACACAGCCATGGGGAATAAACAAGAGGAGTTAGAGGTGTGTGTGTGCCTGCAGGGCTATGATCTCAACTGGCATAACGGAGATGTGGTGAGATGACTCCTGTGACTGGAGTGTTGGAATGGAAGGTTACAGGCTCTTTAGGAAGGACAGGCAGGGGAGACGAGGAAGGGGTGTCACCCTCTGTGTCAATGACCAGCTGGAGTGCATGGACTTGCACCTGGGGATGGATAAGGAGCCATCTGAGAGCTTGTGGGTCAAGACTAAAGGGAGGGCAGGGGCAGGGGGCGTCATAGTGGGTGTCTGCTGCAGGCCACCCTACAAGAAAGACCAAGGGGACAAGGCCCTTTATAAACAGATAGGAGTAGCCTCATGTTCACAAGCCCTGTTCCTCATGGGGGGCTTCAACCACACTGATATCTGTTGGAAAGACAACACAGCAAGGCATCAGCAAACAAGAGGTTCCTGGAATGCATTGATAACCTCCTTCTCCAAGTGATAGAGGAGTCAATGATGAGAGGTGCTGTCCTGGACCTTGTTCTCAACAACAGAGAGGGACTGGTGGGGAATGTGAATGTCAGGGGCAGCCTTGGCTTCAGTGACCAGGAGATGGTGGAGTTCAAGATCTTTAGGGCAGCTAGGAGGGCACACGGCAGGCTTGCTACCCTGGACCTCAGGAGAGCTGAAGACTTTGGCCTCTTCAGGGACCTGCTTGGTAGAGTACCCTGGGATAAAGCCCTGAAGGGAAAAGGAGCCCAAGAAAGCTGGTTAATATTCAAGGTCAGGAGCAGTGCATCCCAACAAAGTGGAGGTCAGGCAAAAATGCCAGGAGGCCTGCATGGATAAGCAAGGAGCTCCTGGACAACCTCAAACACATAAAGGAGGCCTACAGAGGATCGAAGCAAGGACAGGTAGCCTGAGAGGAATACAGAGAAATGGTCTGATCAGCCAGGAATCAGATTAGGAAAGCTAAAGCCCTGATAGAATTATATCTGGCCAGGGACATCAAGGGCAATAAGAAGAGCTTCTCTAGGTATGTCGGTGATAAAAGGAAGGCTAGGGAAAATGTGGGCCCTCTCTGAAAGGAAATAGGAGACCTGTTGAGCCAGGATATGGAGAAGGCTGAGGTACTCAATGACTTTTTTGCCTCAGACTTCACCAGCAAGTGCACAAATACAGGCTGGGTGGAAAATGAATTGAGAACAGCCCTGAGGAGAAGGACTTGGGGATGCTGGTTGATGAAAAGCTCAACATGAGCCAGCAATGTGCACTTGCAGCCTGGAAAGCCAACAGTATCCTGGCCTGCATCAAAAGATGTGTGGCCAGCAGGTCAAGGGAGGTGATTCTCCCCCTCTACTCTGCACTTGTGAGACCCCTCCTGGATTACTGTGTCCAGTTCTGGAGTCCCCAACATAAGAAGGACATAGAGCTGTTTGAGCTAGTCCAAAGGAGGGCCACAAAGATGATCAGAGGGCTGTAGCACTTTTCCTATGAAGACGGGCTGAGAGAGTTGTGGTTGTTCAGCCTGGAGAAGAGAAGGCTCTGGGGAGACCTTTTAGTGGTCTTCCACTACCTGAAGGTGCCTATAGGAAAGCTGGAGAGGGACTTTTTACAAGGGCATGGAGTGATATGACAAGGGGGAATGATTTCAAACTACAAGAGGATAGATTTAGATTAGATATTGGGAAGGAATTCTTTACTTCACCACAGCTCTCACCATGGTGGTATTTTAAGTACTTAAGTAATTACGTGTTTACTAAGATACATTGGATTACTTTAGCGGTTTGATGCAATTGACTGGTTCCATCAGGGCAGAGATCCAAGTGCAGGTGTTTCTTGCATTGTGTGGTGTGTATTATTTTCATAAAAACCATCTCGTTAACCAGGAAAAAGGAGATGTATGCAAGTGTTGCTGGAATCGATGTTGTTAGCCTTTTCCAGTTCATAACCACATTTTGCATTATTGTAAAACAAACCTTAAAAGTGTGTGTTTATTTGTCTTACAGAGTAAAGTATTCTCAAGAAGCATGCCTACCTAATATACTTACTTTTTATAACCCATATATGTTGCCTCTTTCAGGAAGGGACTCTTTCTTTTCTTGTTCTGTAGAAAGCTGTTGCTTGCAAGAGGAAAGGGATGCAATACTCATGGCATAAGTCACATGAACTAGAGGAGGCTTTCGAAAGGATTAGAGATGACAGTGTTTCAGGGGTGGAAGTGAGCAGATTCACAGAGATAAGAATTAATGTAAGAATGTGCTGAGTTAGACCAGAAACCTGAATTGTCCAATATCTTGTCTTCAGTAGTGGTCAGTACCAGATGTCTTGGGGAAAGTAAAAGTGATGGCAAGTGCATGGTGGAAATCTTTAAATAATACTTTGTTAATGTCCAGCATATGTTAGAACAGGGAATTCCTGAACCAGAAGTCATGTCTCAGTACTTAATGGGCCTCAATGGATTTTCCTTCTATGAACTACTTTTAACTCAGCTTCTGAGCTTGTCATCTGGGCTCTCATCAGAGCCAATGGCAAGATGAAAATAATTCTATGACATGATTCACCTATATTTTTTTCTCACCTAAGGATGAGAAAATAGTCATCCAAAAAGCACTGGTTCTTTTTAGCAGAAAGAAATGTAGGTGATTAGCTCAGATATGATGCTCTATGTGAAGTTAAGAAATGTATTAATACCATTCTAGACATGAAATTCAGATCACAGGTTGTAGAATGGTATGTCTTCATGTGAACTGTTCTTTGGTTCAATCACCTAAACATAGACATTTAAAGCCATTTGAGATGACCTTTCTGGCCTCCAGTATGTTTTCCAGAAGCCTGTGGATCTTCGCCCATAGGTCCCATGCCACACTTACCAGCCTGGCGAGAATGCCTCACATACTCCAAGACATCTCAAAAGGCACTTAGAGGCCTTTGTTTAAGACACTGAATTGATCCCAAGGTATCTAAGCTGTATCTGAGGAAGGTGAAGTCTATTCAGTGCAGTGAGTGAAGCCTGAAGGTGATGTGTAGAGCTTGATTCAGCTGGCCCAAATGCTGGTGAGTTGCAGATGTTGAGATGCAAAATTGAGATGCACTAGGGTGCCTGAGACATTCTTATGGAGCCAGCAGGTGTGACATGGGACCTACTAGAGATGGACTCTCTTGAAGGGTAGTTGGAGGCCAGGCAGAGCAACATAAGACATTTGAAATTACAGTAGACACCAGGCCAAGAGACTGAACCGAGCTTCCATTACCATGGCATCTCAACTGCTTCCCAAGTTACATTGACCGTAGGGGCTTATGACAAGTTGCCTAAACATAGGTGACTAAAGCTAATTGAGATTGTTTAGGTTATCTGAGCAATCCATGTGGGAGTGATATATATGAGATAGATAGAGAAGACCCCTGTCCCTTCTGGTCCAGCAGCTGGAGGGTAGGTGAGTACTCAAGCGATGCTAAATGTCTAGGTGGGGAACAGAACATTTCAAGTGAGAGAAACAAAGGTAAAGTTGCATAAGGGGCTGGGGGGATTAAAAATGAGGACTGCTTTAAAAAATTAAACATTTGAGGACTTTTTTTTTCTCACTAAAAGAAGAACGTGCAAATTTAAGTAGTCTTGGATAAGAATCTTGGATATGTTCAGTGAAGGATACTGAGATAAGGAAATACTATTCTGTAGTCTATATTTGTACAATGCAAAGTTGCATTTTTACTGGGATTGCAACATAAATAATATAAAAGGAGAGATTAAGAAGTTGAAAATAAAGATCAATCAAATATAGTTGCAACCAAATTTAAAGATCAAAATGTAACTGATTACAGGAGAAAATACAGATACTGAAATGTAAAAAGTGGAGGAATTCATACAAGAAAAATACTGTTACAAAGAAGAATAGGGGATAAATGCTATGAAGGTGGAAAAGGTTCATAAATAAACAGATACCCCATGTTACTCTTTATATTACTATTTATCCACATAGGCAGGCTTGGAAGAATGAAGTTCAGTGTTGACATTTACCATGTTGTCTTGAATAAGGAAGAGTGAGAAAAAAGCAACAGAATTAGAAAGATTGGTCTGAACACAGAAGAGGAAGGCTTCCGTGCCATCAGCAGGATGAACCTATTTAAATAACTGTATAGAATTTCTGAGTGATATGACACTCCCCCAGCCTCAAATACTTTATGGGTAAATTAAACACCAGAGTCTTTCATTTTTAAAGAAGGATTTCAGGGAGGGCTTGAGCAATGGACAGGTGAATCACTGCAGTTCCATAATAATTAATTTAGTGCCATTTTTTCCATTTTCTACTTACTACAGTTTTCCATTGCTGAAATTCAGAAACATTATTAAAATGTGTTTGCTTCACCTATTAAATGTTGATGTTATGCTAACACATTAGACAAGAAGTAAAAACAATTTGGAAAATTTTACTTAAGAGTTAATTTGTTAGCTGGAAGAACTTCTTAAATTTTCAGTGTATACATAGTCATCTATGTTACTTTCACAGTGTTTGTTGAGTATCTAAAGATACGTGTAGATAATAATCTTGGAACCCATATTCATGAAAGCTGTAGAAAATTGCTGAAGACCCTAGAACTTTAATGCAAAATTGAAAGTTAGTATTTTAAACAAGAAAGAAAAGACCTTTACTAAATCATACTGTGATAAACATGCTTAGAAAATTCCATGAAAATAAAACTTAACTTACAGTTTGTGCTGTAAAAAAATATCTGGTGAAGAAAAAAGAAATATATTCCCACACTTTAATTCATAATTTATACATATGTCTCTTTAGTACCCACAAAAATGATGCAGAAGAAACCACACACACACATGCAGAAGACAATGATTTAATGCCTGGGATCGTCAGAAAAAATATCCTGCCATTTCCAATCAAATTTAGTCTGTATATTATGGTGAAATTCTGTAGGAAAAAAACAAAGAAGCTGTCATCACATCTAATGGCTTGCTTACATTCAGAATCCCCTCTAGAATAATAATTACATCAGTGTATCTGTACTGGTGTATCTCTTCTTTGCCCACTCCCACTGTTGTGCCTGCATTGTTAGATGTTACCTATGATTTATGCCAGGCATCTATACTGCTCTGCGCTGCATCGGTGGCTACACATTTCCATATGGATGGATATCCCGTGGTTTCTGGCACTGCTCCCAGCCCCTGCTGAATTCCGGGCCATTTTCATACTAGATTGCGAGGTGTGTTCAGGAGACCAGGGAAATTGTGGGGAGGGGAATCAATTGGTTGTAATTGAGTTCTGTATCTGACGACTTGCTTGGCCGATCAGACAGTGCCCACAATTTATATATACCCAAGCACATACCCCCTGGGTGAATCTTCCCCAAAAGTTTTGTGTGCAGAGTTGAATATCGTAAACAAGTACCTGAAGACATCTTAGCTATTAATAAAATTCTTTCGGGCTCTTACAAAATTGCTGTGTTTTAGGAAGTTGTAAAGCAAGTTCTCTCAGGAAGAGTGGGAAAATCAATGGAATCAGTAACTTCCGTCGTACTGAAATCACACATCTGCTTGTAAATCTGGGATTTTTTTAATGCCTTAAACAAGGTGATGGAAAACACAGACTAGCTTTGGGCTAGTAGTGGCATTCATCCATATTGATAAACAACTATTATTTTTATTGCTCCTGCTATTTTTTTTTCTGTCATGTTACCTAGAAATCTTTCTTCCTAATGTGTTTGACTGGTCATCTCTTTCCTTATGTCACCTTACTATTACAATATAGGTATTGTACAATACTCACCTTTTTACGATTATGCTAATGTTCTGTTTTGAAAATGCAAATTCCAAGAACCAGGGAGAGAACGACACTGCAAAGGATTGCAGTCACCACAGAAACAGGGTGTTTTGTGTCCTTTAGCTAAATAAACTGGCCTTGAGAAACCCATGCTCACACATTCCTGATTTTATTCCTGGTGGGATGATGGAGGTCAGCATTTCTAACACTTCAGGGACTCATAAAAAATACCAAGGCAGTGGGCATGTGAGGAATCATCTGGAAATTGTTCCTGGCATATCTTTCCTCCATGATAGCAGTGTATCAAAACAAGTCATGTGTGTTATACCAGGAGTTGTATGTAACTTGATAACAAGTCAGACAATATCGTCTGGTAAAATTTGTCTTTGACCACAAATGCTGCAGAGGGAATGTTTTATATCAACAACCTCAGCAAGGGCAAGGAAACAGTGACACCATATAGTCTGAGCATTGCATGTTGCATTTCCTTTGATTTGGCCTTCACATCTCTCAGTCTGTAATTGCTTTATGCTTTTGGTTTGGTGATGATCCAGATTACATAAAGACTGTTTGACTGGAAAGATTTGGATGATCTCCCAGTGGCTGAAAGGTAATCTATGTGCAGTGACAGGAAACAATTTTCCCCCCTTCTTCAGCAAATCAAGTAAACTTCTCACTTCATTGGTTTCCCTCCTCCTTGTGCCCGTCATCAGTCACAACTGGTTCAGAGTGACTAATAATAGTGACAAAATGGCTTCCCAGCACCTTCGCACTTCACTGTCCTGGGAAAACTTTTACCAGATTTGCTGTGGAACTTCCTTGTGTAGCTGGAAGAGACATTTTAATACATCTGCAATTTTGTCTGCTTCATTTACAGCAGTGTTCGCTGTAACAGGTCACCACTGCAAAGCATGTTTCCCAGGCAAGGAAGCTGTTTTCTAACCTCTGCTACAACATCTAACAAGGCTTCTCCTTTTCCACCAGTTGCGAGTAGGACAATATTTTGCCCCCAACTTCTATGCCTGATCCCACAGACCTCAGTAGACGTTTTGAATGCATGGTACTATAAGTGGACATGTCTCTTGTTGATAGATTAGCAGTTTCAAATCCAGCAATCCCTAATCACTTTTCCAGACAGCAGCGCTTATCCGAAGTAAAACACAGCTATGCAGAGTAATCTGTGAAGCAATCAGTGATACTGTTTCATAATAAATCCATTCACAAGCAGTTTGCTCCTGATTCACTAATGCCATAACTTCCATGTTAACATGTTCGTCCTTGTGGTATTGTCACTGTTTATGTTAAATCGGTGGGACCGAGCAGCCCTTTTGCATACCCCTCTAATGACGGCATTAAAATGAAACTCAGTGTTATGTGAACATTTACATATTTCTGTTACAAAAGTGCTGCTGAAAAGCTACTTAAACAAACTGGCTGTGCAGGTTAAAGGTGTGTAGCACTGCAGACAGAAAATAGAAGGGAAAGGCTCAAGGTTTGATGAAGCTTCTCAGCAGATGTAACAGTAATGTCACTTCTCTTCAAATGCGGTTCCACTGCCAAACATTGCTGCAAACTGCATGAAAAGTTGAGAGTTTATTTCATAACAAAATGAGGCCAATCACAGAGTTTGTTCCAGTTTCTATTTCCATTTGTGCTCCAAACTGGATTTACTGAATATAAATACCAAGTGTTATAATTTTGTTTTTGCAAGAGGACCATCACTGTTCTGCTGTGACCTGATACTGCCTCACATTTCTCTGCACTATTTCTTTTCTTAATGATGGTGTAGTCCATAGAGGGAATGGGAGGAATAATAATAAGTTCTTTTTCCAGCTGGTGCTGGCTTCATTTGCTTTCATTGAAGTCAGTATGTGAAAGGTAGTTACAGTTAGGAAAATGTTCATGTTGATTATTATGAGGTAATTTTAAGTAGTCTTCACATTTACAAGCTTTTCTTTCATCCTATACACTCAGGTTGTATCTGAATCCCTTCCCACCTTCATTTACTTGACCCTTTATAAAATAGACTTCAAAAAATCCCTGTCTCCTATAGAAGCACTGTGGAAATTAGTTAATAGTGTGAAACACTCAGGATCTATGGCAATGAGCATCATAGAACCAAGAAATAAGGTTCTATGGGAGTTACTGATTCATGGGGAAAAAAATAAAATTGGAAGTTAGCTTCACCCCACTGCAATTTAGAAAAAAAATAAAATAATTTTGAACTTTTGGTGAAACAAATGTTTGGAAAAATAATTTTAAGCTTAAAGTGTTTTTTCTGTCATAAAATTAAAATCTTTGGTGATTAATTTAATTTTTAAGTATATATATACAAGAATACATGTTGTCCTTAATGACAAAATACAGCATGTTTCATATTGAAAATATAAAAACCTCACAACATAATCAAAATACTTTTTAAACAGGTCTTTTTTTCTTCCCCTTCCCTTCCCTTCCCTTCCCTTCCCTTCCCTTCCCTTCCCTTCCCTTCC
>VZRW01006439.1:186267-332740 GCA_013398125.1 Aegotheles bennettii | reverse complement strand
TGGAAAAAGCCAACGAACCTATCTTTAATTCCTGTGGAGGACCGAACAATGTGAACATTGTGCAGAGTTAATGGTGGAATTTTCTAACTTTTAAGAGCATTTATTAATAACCTTAACATTATTTTAATATAAATATTCATAAAGCATTTATATATATATTTNATATTTATATATATGATTAAATTTTGAATGATCTGCCTGCCCTGCCATGTACGCAAAAGCCTCCTCTCCACCGCCATTTTCAGGCTGTTAGAGCCTTTTGTGTGTATCATTCCTCATGGAAGCATAGAAATAAAGGAACTGGAGTCTCAAATCTGGTAATTGAGTAATTCTGAAAACCACAGAGGGATTCTTGCTCTTTCCTAGTGGTGAAGTGGCAGTGCATTTCTCTTGTGTAGCCAGCACTGGAGAGCAATAATGTAGACCATTTATATCTGCCTCCTTCATGACACACCATTCAACAATGTGCAACAGAGACAAACCTCTCTGCTTCTCACTCCTCAGCACAACTGTAGGAAAATAACAATGGCCATACCAAAGTCAGACCTTAGGTACATGTCACCCAGTGTACTGCTTCTTACAGAGGTTTAGGGAAATAATTTTTAAAAATGAATAAGAGAGAGCTGTCTGGAGTGTGCTGACTCACCAGTGTTTTAGGGATATCCTGAGGTGGGCTTGTGTAAAGTCCATTGCATTTAATCACTGGTGGAAGCATGAATATGTCTGATGCTCTTTGGAATCTGTCATAGCCTTAGCACCCAACCTTCTCGAGGGAGCAAATTCCGCAATGTAACTATGTGTTGTATGAGAAAGGGCACCCTTTTCTTTGGTTTGAGCTTGTTGCCTCATTACATAGAACGTAAGGCTGGAAGGACCAGCCGGTTGGTATTTGCACTGAGCGTTCTGCTATTGGAGATGACCTCTATAGTGTTTTAGTGCACGGGGGAACGTGGGAATTCAGTCTGACGTGTCCCCACACGCCACAGCCAGCAAAACATTTTCCAACACTGTAAACAAGGGCCTTTACTGTGTATCACCTTCTTTGAAGCTGAAGAGTCCTCATCTTTATCAGTCCTACTCCATATGTAAGATTTCTCTTGCCTCCAATCATTCTTGTTATCTTTATCTGTGCTTTTCACATTCTGCTGTATCCTTACTGAGGAAGGGATTTACAGTTTTATGTACTGCTCAAGAGACAGCTATACCTGAAATGTATATATCCCTAGTAGTTTCCCAGCATTACCTGGTACTGTGCTGATATTTTTAGTCAGCTGTCCAAAATTCCTACAAAAATATCTTTATTAAGTATGAGAAAATCTTTATGTTATAACTATGCTAAGGAATCAGAAGGTTCCCAGTCAATCACTGGGCCCAGTGCATGTTCTGGTCCTGCGTCCCTTCTCCTAGACGTGACCCAGGTAGACATGGGTTCCCAGGAGGGAGCTTCAGCTGAACTCTGACTTAGGACAAGTTTGGGCACCACAACTACATGGTGTGCTGTAAAGCATACCCACCTAGCCACAGCCTTCTGGCCTTTCATTAAGTGTATGCATAGGCATCCAGATAGTTGTGTCTTCATGTTTGCATGCACATATATAAAAAAATAAAATAGATAATCGATAATGGATAATATACATTATATAATATATAAAATTTATAGCTTACTTTCCTAAAGAAGTGGGCTTATGTGCTGTAATTGCTAATTTATCTGTTAGTTTATTCTTTATAACTTTTGAATGTTTAAATTGATCCAGCACTACCAAATTTGACACAGGGGTAGCGATCTCAGAAGTTATGCATTTCACAACTACTGGTGGTTAACTTTTGTCAGACACTTAAACTGAGCCTCTACTTTGACAAGCATTTGCATTTTAAGCTGACATTAGCTGACAATATCACTGAAAGCATTCCTTGCTCCCTGTGTTTGATCTAACAGTGAACTAGACTGGGGAACCAAGCCAACTAAAAAAAAATAAACACAAACATGGACAAAAATACATCAGTGCTTACATGGACACATGTGAAGAGGGCAGTAGCAAGGAAGAAGGTCCTGTTTCTTCTAGTGGCAGGGCCACCTGCTGTTGTCCAGAAAGGCTGCTGAAGGACAGCCCCAGGAAAGTGCTTCAGCCCAAACTCAGTGGTGGACTGCTCTTCTTCACCTGCCAAGTGGCTGGTCAGCAGGGACACACACAGAGGCTTCAGCTGCAGAGCTCTGGCGGTTTGTGTCACATATAGCAGCTGGGATATGGGGTGTGAGGGAGAAAATTAGGAAATGGGTAGGGAAGAATATGAAGACATGGGGCACAAATCCATAGGAAAGCAGGTTTTTGCTCTGCTGTTGTTGGACCATCTACTTAGGCCATTGTACAGCCAGAGATGAGTGGGGAAAGAAATCAGGCAAGAGAATTATTCCCCAATATACCATATTTATTTGTTTTCCTGCTATTTTCTTTATTGTAGCTTTTTTACCCGTTTGTCTGATACTGTATTAAATATATTCATCTATAGTTCCCAAGATCACCCTTAGACTTCTTTGAAATAAATATGATCCCATGTCAGCAGAGACATTTCCTGTCTCAGTTGGAACCAGCTGTCTCTCATTCATTTCTATACTTAAGGAGGATTTAAGTGAATATATTGAGAAGTTTTATTATTTTAAATATAATGACCTTTAACAAATCTAATTTTACAATAAATACAGCAAAAGCAGATTCATAAAAAGACAAAAAGATGTGTGTGTGACAATGCAGGAGAAGCCGTATAGCTTTGAATATCTACTATGTGTATTTGTAATTGTAAAGCACATCGTTATGCGGGAGACCTATCTGTATGTTGCTTATAAGAGGCATTGTAAAAGAGAAAGTTCATAAAATAGTTCAATTAAAGCTGTGTGCAGCAATGCACAATGCATTTCAAGGCGTCCTGTATAATTATTTTGTACATCATTCACCAAATGGTGGCTGTATCTTTTCATAAAGTGCTGTCATTAAATTTTCTATATGTTTTATATTGGTTGAGTTTTCATTTGGAATAATCATCATCATCATCATCATCATCATCATCACCATCATCATCTATTTCTAGCAGTCTGTTATCCTGGTAACTACAAAATATTTAGGAGTGGTGAAAGTTTTCCTGCCATTAACATTATTTTTTTTTTCAGCAGAAGTGTCTCTTAGAAATTGTTTTCTACTAGACGTAGATTAAAATGTAAAATGGGGGGGCTTTTCCACAATTCTTGTTTGAATTGTTCATTCTCCATTACTTTGACACTGAGCACCAAGCTTTGATTAAATCTACATGGAAGTCTGCACACAATATTTTGGAAAAGCCGAGTGATTTGTGTGGCCTGTCCTTGGATGAATCAAATGGCTGTCCCTGAAAATGGAGACAGCTCACTCCTGTTTCCCTGTGCTAAGCAAATTCTCTGTCTGACACATTTTTGTCATGAGCAAAGTCATGTTGATGTTAGTCGTTAACACAGTAGCTGATCTCAAGATGTCATATAGAAGGTGGGAAATTTCTTTTTACAAAAATGGTGACAGCCTTATATTGATTTAATCGGAGTATGTTTGGTCTCTGTAATTATCATGCAATGTGGGAAACTGGATCCATTAATGATCTGAGAGTTTTCAGATACCCTTGAAAAAGAAGAATTTGTTAAAGATTTTATGCCATGTTGCCATATGATTTTTGAACTGGCTTAATTTCACCAGTGTGAGTAAGAGAAGGTTAAGTTAGTAAAAAATTGTACATGTGGCAAGAAAAATGAAGAATTAATAGAGGCAGCTCATCATAGCCAACTATCTGAAAGAGTGCATAATTTATGCTAAGTTCTAACTTTCAGTAAGTAGCACAGAATCTGCATGGATTGAAGCTCCACGGTGAAACTGGGAAATGTCTTGCATTTGAACTGTTTCACTGATCCCTGTACCTCTCGACCTTGACTGTGACATGTTTTAGGAGATCAGAAGGTCTCTCAGGACAGGAACACAGTAATAATGAAAGATGCTAATTACCTCTGTATGACCTGGAATAATCTTTCTTTGGAGTGTGATGCTGACACTGAATTTTTAGCCATAATGTTAATGGCTGCAGCAAATGGCAGCTGATGAGGAAATGCTCAACTGGTTGTCCTGATCTGCATGCAGGTCCTGGTTCAAAGCAGTGTTGTCCAAGAGCTACTTTGTACCAGTAACTATAAGGCACATCACTGCAGGAACAAGATAAAACCGAAATAAAATAAAATAACACAAAAAACTTCAAACACCATCATAGTGTTTTTATTTATAAAACTAGCAAATAAAAAAATAAAGGAATCTTGCTTAAAAGAAATTAAAAGGGGTAGCAACAGGATATATATGTTCAGGTATGCTTTGTTTAAAAATATAATCATCTTGGAATCTCAGAGGAAATGCACCTAATACCTTAAAAATATCCTGTTAAAGCAGTGAAGAAAAGACAAAATCCAGTAAAATCCATGCCATTGTGAATAAGAAGTGACTTAAAAGGTAAAAAGACTATTCAAAATCACTATATATCATTCCAGGAATGATATAATTCTATATTCTCATGCAAAGAATAAATCATTCATCGTTCAAAGATTGAATGATGTCCTCTCTAAATAAGGAACTGCAGAAGAACATAAAATGGGGCAAATTAAATATAAAAATGCATTCAGATTAAAAAATAATAATTTCATAATTGCTTGAGAATTGATAAATATTGAGAAATTGATAAATTTGACAAATTATTGATAAATAAATTGAGAAATTTTATTATTGATAAAATTTGATAAATTATTGATAAACAAATGCAACTAAATAAATAATAGTTGTCCAGAGAAGTAGTGGATGTCCCATCCCTGGAAACATTCTAGGCCAGGTTGGATGGGGCCCTGAACAACCTTATCTAGTGGAGGATATCCCTGCGCATGGCAGGGGGGTTGGACTAGATGACCTTTAAGGTCCCTTCCAACTCAGGCTAGCTTGTGATTCTGTGAAATAAATCCTTTGGAAGCACATCAGATACAGGAAGCTTCCAAGAAGCTGTTGGCTGCATGGCTAATAGATGACCAAAGTGTAACAGGTGTGCTTATAGACGACTTACCCTGGAGAAGACAAATGAATGAACTCTTGACATCTGTGTTTGCCATGAAGGAGCTGAAAAAGTTTGTTTTGCACAAAGGAAACCATCCTTATGGGAGGAGGTTCAAAAATCTGTCATATCAAAATACCTGCAGAAGAAATTTTGAACAGAACAACAAATGAATTGCTGTTCACAGATAACCAGGGCATTACCATATTCACCTTAGACCCCTAACAATCCAAGGATGAAATATTTAACCATTAATTGTTTAAAAATGCTAAAGGAATGTGCAAATGTGGGATAAGAAGTCTGGGCAAGATCTGTGGAACTGCAGAGGACAATATCTGGTATCTGTGATGGGCAGGCTGGTGGAGTCTCTCATAAAGAATTGAGGTGGAAGATTTGGCCAGGTGCTGGAAATCTATCAGTTTTCTAAAGGAATCACAAACATACAGGAGCTTGGATAGATATAGTGGGATTTCAAAAAAAGGTGTTTGTTAAATGCCCTCACCAAAGATATTTAAAGAAGGTACAGGATAACGGCAGTCATCTGATAGATAAATGGTTAAAAGATTAGAAGTTGAAAGGTGAAATAAATTGACAGTTTTCAATTCTTCCAATGTGGGAGGTCACAAGGAAAGCTCTTTCATGGTCTGCATAAATATCCCTCCATAAATAACTGAGAAAAGGCAGAAGTGACAAAACATACTTACAATATGACAAAGCTTACTGATGATACTAACACATTTAAAGCTGTAGAAAAGAAAGCTGATGGAGAAGATCTACTGCAGGATTTTCTAGTACTGTGTGCACGGCGCCTGAGCTTGGTGTCCTGCTCTCTCCGGTCTGCAGCACAGAGTGCACAGTAGCACATTTCACAGGTAGAGTTAGTGCACTGGGCAGAGGAGGCCATTGAATGATGGGGAACCTGCTGCCCCTCATCAGCCCAGGAGAAAGAGTGAGTTTCACTCTGTAGACTCCTACAGTACTCTTCTGGAGAGGCATTATGACATGTTAGGGATGTTTTCTTTTTAAAGACTAAAAATGTGTAATGGTGTGGAAAGTAACTGATTGTGAAAGATACTTGAGTTTTTTATACTAATCTGTGTTGACTTTGTGAAGTCAGATGATGGTTTTGACCTTTGCAGAAGGGATCAAAAGAAGAGTGGACATACAACAAGGAATTCTGGCTGAAAGGGCTGACAGCAAAGGGGAGGGAGATTGAAGGGACAATGTTTGGTTGGTGTAACATTAAGGTAGAAGAAATGTGAGTTACACAGCATATTAGAGAGTAAGAAAGACAAATAGTAATGTTTTTAGGTGAAGAAAAATGAAAGGATGCATTTAGTTAGATAGGTTCAAAATAAGATGTCTACACTTTAAAGATAGCCTGCTCCAGATTACAAAATCTTGTCTCTGAAAGTGTCTAATAAGTGATGGCTCTTACCACTGGATCTGCTAACTGTCCTCTCTGACTGTTTCATTCACACATATTCAAGCACATTTTTGAGACTGTAGACGTGCTGATTCTTAGCACGTCTACATAATTTAGATTTTCTTCTTAATATTCACAATACAACTAGGGTGAATATTGCTAGACACGTTTTATAGATGATAAGTAGCATTAAACTGGGGAGAGAAGCCAGGCATTTTAAATGATTAACAGGAGAGACACTCTTAATCTGTGAGGGAGAGTTTGCAGTTTATCTGGAAAAGGAAAAAACACTCAGAACTTCAGCTCCATAGTGTGGAGTTGCTGTTTTCAGTAACAGGATGAAGAAACTTGTTTCTCAAGAGCTTTACAGAATATGCCAGCTCTGAGTAGCTTGCAGGTTAGACATCCTCGCAACCTAACTAATGAAATAAAGGAAGATTCTGATAATTGTTTCACCTATTAATAATACTTTCCATTACTGCAAGAGTACATTTTAACTTTTAACTGGATAGAGTATGGTTAGATTTTCTCCTTGAACCTATGCAGGGGTGGTATTCAATTGCGCAAAAGTAGATGTCTGCATCTGAGCTCATCATTGGTACCCCTCCCAGAGCTGTTGAAGAGATACAAGCCCTTTAGAACATGCCTTTTGTTTCATCCTAAACTAGACATTTTCATTAGAGTAATGTTGCTGTAGTGTTTCAGAGTGTGTGGAGGAGTCTTTTGAACTGGGCACATACTCTGCTGTGTTGGGTTGACACAGGCTGGAAGCCAGGTTCCCAACAAGCCACTCTCTTACTCCCCCTCCTCAGGAGAGAAAAAATATAACAAAAGGCTCATGGGTCAAGACAGAGAGAGATCACTCACCCATTGCCATCATGGGCAAAATAGACTTGACTCAGGGAAAATTAATATAATTTGTTGTCAATCAAATCAGAGTAGGGTAATGAGAAAATAAAAAGTAAATCTTAAAAGACCTTCCCCCTGCCTCTCCCTTCTTCCCAGGCCCAACTTTACTCCCAATTTCTCTACCTCTTTCTGCCTAGCAATGCAGGGGGATGGAGAATGGGGGTTGCAGTCAGTTCATCATGTATTGTTTCTGCCATTCCTTCTTCCTTAGGGGGAGGATTCCTCACACTCTTCTCCTGCTCCAGTGTGGGGTCCCTCCTGTGGGAAACGTCCTCCCTGAACTTCTTCAATGTGAGTCCTTCCCATGCGCTGCGGTTCTTCATGGACTGTTCCATCATGGGTCCCTTCCATGGGGTGCAGTTCTTCAGGAACAAACTGCTCTGGTATGGGTCCCCCATAGGGTCACAAGTCCTGCCAGCAAACCTTCTCCAACATGGACTCCTCTCTCCACAGGTTCACAGGTCCTTCCAGGACCCTGCTCCAGCATGGGCTTCCCACATGGTCACAACCTCCTTTGGGCACCCACCTGCTCCAGCATGGAGTCTTCCATGGGCTGCAGGTGGATATCTGCTGCACCATGGACCTCCATGCACTGCTGGGGAATCTCTGCTCCAGCACCTGGAGCACCTCCTCCCCCTCCTTCTTCACTGATCTTGGTGTCTGCAGAGTTGTTTCTCTCACACATTCTTGCTTCTCTATTCAGCTACAAATGGCAATTTTTTTACTCCCTTCTTAAATACATTATTGCAGAGGGGCTACCACCATCACTGATGGGCTCAGCCTTGGCCAGCAGCGGGTCCATCCTGGAACCAGTTGGCATTGGCTCTATCAGACATAGGGGAAGTTTCTAGCAGCTTCTCACGGAAGCCATCCCTGTAGTCCCCTCTGCTACCAAAACCTTGCCATGCAAACCCAGTACATCTACCTCCATTTAAAAGGCTGCTTAAGAAAATTCCTCTTGACAAGCAAGAAAAGGAAAATGATTTTTAATTTTCAGAATTGCATCTTCTCTTCACATTGTCACTTATCATATTAGTGTTAAGGAAGCTCAACCCAAGATTCAGATGTTTAAGCACTGCTGACCCACGGTTGTTTTCTGATTGTCTGTCTGCACAGGGACTCTTCATATTTTCTGTGAACATATTACTGAGAAACTGTCCACTGTGGATCCATGAATCCATCTCATCTTTCACCTCACTTTTCTACATACTTTCTTATCCAGTGAGGGGAAGAGGTATTGTTATGTCAGCGAAAATGAGGTACACTTGGATTATATTGTGTTATTCTCACCTTCAAAAATGCATCCAGGCTGCTAAAGTAAGGTACCAAACTGGAGTGTGTTTATAACACAGAGACCTATTTAGTTAAACTAGCGTCTGAAAAGGAAGATTAATTGCTGCTGCATGTATGGTGTACTTACAATTGGTTCATTGGAAGTACAGGTAAATTTTTACATTTGTCCTCATTAACTACACACTGACTTGTAGCTGCTCCCTGGTCAGACTTCCATGGGGCCATGGCAAGTTCTGTACATAGATAGATGCTGAGATATTTATTTTTATTGTTCTTTGTGCCTACACCTGAGATTTATGTCACATGGCAGAGCTATCTCTGCAGTTTAAATAAACATGGCAGAATTAAAACCTAATCTATTAGTTATTTTTCTCTTAGACATGGAAGCCTTTATAAGGTAGAGCAGTGAACTGGCTTTTAGGACCCTGAGGTTAAATCTTGTATTTTTTATGGTTTTCTTTGACATTTGATAGGTTATTTACAGACTGGACCACAAAAAAGAGATGCGGATGGTACTTTATCTATAAGTCTACTGTCACATTTAGCCACTGAGATGGTTTCCTAGAGGAGAGAAGTAGTTTCATGGAGAGTGCCAGTGCAGATAGTGGGATTTCTCAAAAGGATGCCCAAATCACCAATATTGAGGGGCTAAAAACACGGTTGTTTGTCTTATCTTCGGAAATTGTAGGGTATTTAGAACTGCTCAGTTGCTCACTTGAAAGTTTTATAGCACCTAGTATCACTGGGCTTTCAATGAGAGGTCGTCCTGTAACTATTGCAATGAAAACAACCAAAATGCTGTTAATAGCAAGTTAGTGAAATCCAGACATCTGCTTTCATTTACTTTATCCTCAGAAAGTTTTAACATTAGATGATGAAGGTGAGATTTCTACTATGCATTAATATGGGGTATATCACCACTTTCTTCACATTTCATGACAATTAAATGTCACAGACTCCCCCATACACTGGCTGTAAGCCAGGAATAACTCATCGGGGAGAGAAAACCAAACCAAAACTCCTACCCTCAAGGAGAGAAGCAGGGGAGTCTATATAGAGAAAACATCAGCTGCTTCAGGTAGCTGTGGTATTAGAAGCACACTTATGCCCAGTGGCAGGGAAATAGAAATACGATCCATTCTGTTCTCCTCTTAATAACTGATAATGCAATAATAAATACACAGCAGTAATAATAATATCAAGAATACATGGCTGAGTGAAAGCAAATAGTTTGAATAACTCATTAGTGCAGCCTTATTTATCGAGGTGCTAAGCACTATATCCTCTTACCTGGTGCATCTTGGAAGTTCAAGACCCATTGATAGACACGTATCTCAAATGAACCATTCCATTTGAAAATACTCCAAGACTTCAGTGAAAGTAATTATACAAGCTGCTTGAAGATAAACTCAATAGGAGGTATGTTAGCATGTTCAATTTGGGCCATTTCTCTTTTTCTTTTTTTTTTCCCACAATTATTTTACAAAAGACAAGTGTTCTACAACATGCAGTAAATTGATAGATGCAAGCAGAGCATTTGTTGCAGGGCATTAAGCAAAGCAAGGAGCTGTAAGCTTTTGATGCACATATCTGGCTCTACTGAAAAATGAGATAAAAATAAAGTAAAAGTAAAACAATAACAGTTATTAACAAATTAATCTTTTCTGAGAAGTGAATACCTTGGTTTCTTTATACAATAATTGGAGTCATAGCTCCACTGCACAATATAATACTTGTGTAGGAGGAAAAGGTGGGGGTTTCCATTTAAATGTTACTCTGCAAGTGCAGTTTGCAGCATGGCCTGTATAATGTTTGTAAAGTTATATTAGTTGTGGGTTGTTGGGTTTTATTGTCTTCAGTGATTATAATGTTCACTTACAAAGTACAGTAAAACTTTGTTAGTAAAAGCAAGGACATACAGTATGTGTTTTTAGGTAAAAGTTAAAATATCCCATGACCCAATGAACATAGATTTCATACTGAATATCAAAACTAAAATCTGCTTTGAAAAAAGAAGCAATGCCAGAAAATAATTGATTTCTGTGATGCCTAATTACAAAGAGCCATTAAAAATGGTGATTTGGATAACATAGCTAGAGAAGAAACAATATTTTTTTCCTTCTGTTAGATAGAAAAGCAGATACAGTCTTGAATTGGAATGAAGATGAGAGTCATGAAAATGTCAATTTTCAAATAGAAATCTAGTAATTTGAAAAATTTTTGTTTAATAATTTGATGTTTTTGTTGCAGTCTGAGGTTTAATGTTTGTTTCTCAAAATTAATTTACACTTGAAAGAAAAAATTTGGCTTGAATTGAAAAAGACCGTTTTGCAGTTGTTAATGCATACATTGTGTCTTTTTTCAAGCATTTTTATAAAGTGGGAAATTTTTTAAAACAAATTCTTTACTGTGAACATAGAGGTTTCCACAAACCAACACCTAAAGATGAAAAAAATATTTCTTTGAAAACTGTCTTGCTAACCATAACCCAAAACACACAGGATGGGCACAAGATTATTTGGGCCTCAGCAAGTGAAAGGAAGAAGTTGTTTTCTTCCCATAAGCTAATACCTGTCCCACTGTACTAGCTCACAAACTGGTTTTACTAGCCAACTTCTACCATAGTTTCTAATCTAGATAAAGCAGCATTAGCATAAGTTTAATGGGAAGGGAGGACAACTGGGGAAGCAGCCATTTAGCCCACTAATGGTCACCACTGAATGTTGCAAAAAAACCCCAGTCTCCTCCCTTCCCGCAAAGTGCATAAAAATGATTTGCACCTATGCTGTGCTTTTAATATGGATAAATGCAAGGACTCCTCTAAGATACCTTGCGTAGTTACTTTTTTTAGGATGCATATGTCTAGCAGCTAAATATATGTATGCAAAAAACCTTTTACATTTAGTGCCAAGTCTCTAGAAATCAAGTTTTTCATTCTACTTGTCTACTTCAGCCTTCACTTCCCTTCAGAACTTCTCTCCTTAAACTAAGGTCGTCTTTATATGCCTGTTCTTTCTTCTGGCCTACTTAGAGGGGTCAATGTCTCTAGGTACCTCCTCCACCTGAGGGAAAATCTTCCAGTTATGGTATTGGAGAAGTTGATCCAACCTCAAATTTCTCTTTATTTTATTAAAATTTGTATCTCTTTTCAAGCATATTTCATACACTGTTTCAGAAAAAAAAAAAAGTATCTTTTAAAAATTTTTTTGGCAAAGCTCTTCTATTTCTATTCTGGAAGTGGGGTAATAAACATTGCTGTTTTATAACCATCAAACCTTGTTGTTGTAAATATTTTTTTGTTTAATTATAAAGAATAACTGTGCTGATTGGATGTAGGAGTGGGTGTTTGAAGGCTGTGTGAGACTGGAGGTGTAGCACATGCCAGTGGTGAAATTCTCTGTAGCCTTAAGGCTTCCCACAGATTCCTCAGCAAGGCCTGGAAAAAATAAGTTGGTTCCATAGGTAGCCCAGGGTCATAAAGAGATGAGATAGCTTAGCATTACTACATCCTTTCCTCTTCTTGTCCTATCATCTTCTGCCTGACATTAAGTAGAGAGAGTGCCCCCACAGGCATTAACCCATTACCCAGAGTCCTGCAAAGCATATGCGTGGAGTACCAGACAGATAATCAGCACATTCAGGTTCATAATCATTTAGCATTTGAAGTGAGCAAAAACCAGGATTTTTTCTCATCTCATTTTCGGCATTTTTTAATTTATCGTGAAATTCTTTAGATTTTAAGTGTACTGTGCTTTGCATGTAATTTCTGTACAGAATATAATCACTGAAAGCCGTTTACTGATTTGTTCTGAACTGTGAAATATTTTATGCTATTTTATCAAAATCTAATAAGAAAATAAAGCCAATATTTTAAGAACCCCATATAGCAAACAATCCATATGTGAAAGCTAATAAAAGGCTTTAATGCTTTGACTATCAGCTTCCATGGTATCACACACAGTTCTATTGTACAGAAGCCAGAACTGGAGTTTTAACTTAAGCATTAACTCAAATGGATATTAATCTCTTGGGTGCTATTTGAAAAGCAAGCTAAGGGGTGGAAGACAGGAACACAAGTGCACGCATTGCATATCCACAGGGCAAACCACTACTATACTTATTAGACTTATACTCTTTGGCCTTGTGCATAAAGATGTGAAATGAGGCCTGAAATAAAAGAGAATACAGTATGATTTGCAAGAGTTACATGAAAGAGAAAGGCCTAAAGCAAAAAAAAACCCCAACAACCAAAAAACAAACCAAAAAACCCAAATGAACGCACAAAAAAACCCTAAATCCAAGAAAACAATGCCCAACCAAGTATTTTCTGATTAAAAATGAGACACTGCATTGTTAAGTTGCCATTTGTTTCTGTAGTTTCAAAGTTGGACATAGTTGCTACCAGTGAGTCCTGGGTGTACACAGGATATACTCATTTGCTGAACTGTAAGCCAAATAAATTATTTCGATCCAGCTGTTATTCCATTAAGTAAGTCACTTCCATTAAATAAATCTCACTATATGATTCTGGATTTCAGAAATAATTTGCACAAACAAAATACTGGTATTTTTAGTTTCATGCAAATAGAGGATAATATAGAATTACATGATTACACAATATATTTTGGAGTTAAGTATCCTTCAACAAGTCAGTGCTCCTGTCATTTTCCTGCCCTCACCTGTTTGCTGTTGTCCAAAGGGGTTTGTGACAGTAAAAACACTTTTCTGTCTCCCTTTTGTCCCCCAGCATTATTCTTCTTCCAAAAAATTCATCTTATGTTACATAAAAAATGGATCATACGGTTTTATCAGCTAAAATTTAGCCTGCAAAAATTGACTTAAGACTTTGGACCTGTGAAGCAGGTACACTCCTACGAGTAATAAATTAAGCTGTCTGAAACAGAGCTTTTTCCCTCACTGAACTGCCAAGGGCTAAGCAACTGAACTGCAGTAAGCTCACAAATTTAAATTCAAATGTTTAAATAACATCAAGTTGCAAAGATTTACTTTATAAAGATGTTAGCTCCTTTTAGGTAAACTCAAGTAATATTTTAAAAAAGCAACTCACATAGTATTTTTTTCAAAAGGTCTTCTTAATTCATCTTGAATATGGTTGTAGATCTAAAAACAAATGCTATCTGAAAAATTCTGGTAAAATCTCTGAAAATTTGGACAATTAAATTTCATATAAAACAGAGTTGGTGTCAGGAAGTGTTATCTTTCCATCAAATCACAAAAAGTTCTGGGTAAAATTTGTACATTTCTGGTGTGTGACTAAAAATGTTGCACCTCAAGTATTTTCACTGAAAAATAATAGTTACCCCTGTGGTCTCCCTGTCATCTCCTGATGAGTTGTATAAATACCGTTACAACATTGACTACACATGAGGAAAAGGAGATGATACTTCCCAGCTTCTGTACCTTCAGAGTGTATAACACAGTTCCCATTTTGTCTCTGTTTCAGGTGGAAGTGTTTGCACTGCTGAACAGAAGAATGGGAGCTCAGGCACTGAACCCTGGTCCTCATAGCGAGCCCACTCACAGGGGGTGTTGCAGACCAGCTCCAAGACAAACTTGCTGTGCTAGATGTTGTGGAGAGAGCTGGTCGTGTCGCTCCTCCTAAGGGCTAGAAACTGATCCCATTGCCCCCTTGTTTTGCAGTCTTGACCTATTGAAAGTGTGTGGAGCCTGAATTCATCATCAGCACCCAAAACCAACTATGGCAGAAGGAGGCTGCTATAGAGAGGTACTTGCTGGTGTGAGAGCAGTCCGCAGTGGGAAAGGGGTTGGCTGTTGACGAGGAACTCTACACCCCTCCATTCCTCTGGGCCATGTCTCTGGGTCAGGGAGGCACAACATCTCCCTGGGTTGTCCTGTGCCATCAAAGGATGTTTTCGTTCTCACAACAAGGGAAGTTCTCACCTAGCAACAGAGCTTCTGTAGCTACCTGGTTTTTAGTCCCTGTAAACCAATAAGCTTATGACAGATATGGTGAAAAAACATTTCCCCCCCCCAAAAGTATAGTCTACATTCCTCCAGTTTCAAGTTACCAATTTTTTTTATTATTATTTTTGCCTGTGTTTAATGCTCAATGGTAAAGGATAAGAGGATGGAAGAAATAGCCAATGGAAAAAAAATGGGGGGGCAAAAGCTTCAAATGGAAAATAACAGCAATATATGTTTCATGTCAAAGACATTAAACCACAATACACACACAAAAGTATTAAAACAGTACCAGCATTGTTCCCACAAAAATTAAGTTGTGCAGATATTCAGCTACAGTAAGTGCTTTTTATTAGAACATGTGGTGTCTATAATGTCTACACAGAAATAACATTACAGAATTATAATCATTATGTAAAACATGTAGACATAGCTTAGGAAGGCTAAATATTCTGAGTGGAAATCAAATCCTTTCAGATATCGGGGGAAAAAAACAATTTTGCATAGTCCTTCTTGAAACTTGTGATACAATGACTGCAATTTGTTTACCACATGCAGATTTGCATACAGAATAAGTATGTTAAAAGAATTTTGAGCACGTTGATTGTCAGCAGCAAGCAAAATGGAATGAACGAAAAGTCTGATTCTATGATAATATTCTAATGTATTACACCTATATGCAATTTGGGAGAATTAGATAATTGAAATTAAACAATCTGAAGGAAGGAAGAAAAGAACTGCTGGAAAGGTTTTGCATGCCAGCCTGACAGCTGATCTTGGACAATGAAAATTTAACATTAGAAAGCAAATTCTCAGAAGGAGTTAATACCTTTTTAAAAAACAAAACAAAACAAAAGCCCCAAAAGCAAAGGACAGAGATCACAAAGAATGAGCAATCAAGTCGGCTGTGCAGGAGCTTCTGAAATCATCTCAGTAAAATACAGTGTATTGAACCAAAAGTCTTAAAATACTATTTTTATGCCATGCTCAGTGCCCAGGAGTACACAGTATTAATATTCCTAGGGCAATTATAAAATACTTTCACTGCAATTTTTACTAAAATATTGAGAAAAGCACAGATGAGAGATAGCATCAAATTCTGCATTCCCTTGTCTTCATGTAGACTTGGAAGCATGTGAAAAAAGTTTGCTTGATCTCCATTCTGTTCCCCCATGAGAAGATTGGCAGGCTGTGGATCAAAGTATAGTAGTGATTAATTAAAGTAAGTATGGTGTAGGAAAACAATATGGATCATCATGTTTTGCTACACCTTGAGGTAGCATGAAGCCTTTTTCTTAATACAGGCAAAATAAAACACAGACTTAAAGTTAGGTTTAACAGAGATACTAAACCTAAATACTCAAGCAGCTGTGCAGGAGTGACAAACCCATTGCAAGTCAGCCTAACACACTGGGCATCATAGCATGTCATTGTAAATGAGGAAAGATATGATGTATGAGCTGAGAAAATGATGTTTCTGTGGCATGTACTCACCACTCCTTCTGGGAATGTCAGTATTTCCCTCTCTGAATATTGCCTGTGCATCTCTCTTTATAACAAAACTCCCACAAGCAAAGGAGGAAGGGCCCAAGAAAAAGGTCAGGCATACAAAATAACACAGCCACTACAAAGAAAAAGCCCATAACAACAGCGATGTTTCATGAGGCAAAGTAAAAATTACCCAGGAAATTTAGTAACAGCAACAATGAACTGTTCTCATTTCATAGCATTCACCCTTTGTTCTTAAATACCCTGCTGCAGAAAAATAGGCAACACACTTTCTCTTTTGATTGTTCCTTTTTACACAGATTGTCCATTCTTAACACACTTTCAGAATATTTTGGAGGATTAACTTGGTATTTGTAGTTTTTACACTCCCCAGCTGTAGGCTATGTAGAGAAATTGTTCTGTTCCTCTCTCATTTTATGTATCAGCTCCAGTTTCGTATTATCAGTCTGAAGAGACACTTACAGTTTTGCTGACTGGCACAGTGGAAAATACCTTTTATGGCCTAATGCACCAATGTGTATATAACCTTTTACCCTTAAGTTTCTTGTTTGTTACTTTTTATAGTTATTTGTGTGATTATATAATTAGCTGACCTGGTTTATGATGTTTGTTCCACTGTTTGCTGCTGAATCAGGACAACAGCATAAATCACAGTGAAAGAAAAGAAGCATTTATTTCCATATAGAGTGACTCAAAAATTTCCCTCTGATAGATTTTTATGAAGAAGGTGTAGTAGGAGAAAAGAAATACTGATATAATTTTTCAGCATGAAATAGTCTTCATCTGATGGAGAGTGCATGTTTCCCCATGGAAATTTTTACTTAAAAAGGAGAAAGTGATATTTTATTTCAAAACAATTCACACTTTACTTGAGGTACTGAGAAAAGCTGGAAGCTCTTAAAACTCATGTGACCGAGGCTTCAGTATAGCAGTTAATGAAATGCTATAGAGAATGCCAATGTTTACTAACATCCATTCAGCTGGCTCCATTCATACTTTACAGCAAAAATAATTGTGATGGAAATTATACCATAGATCTGAACTTTTTTCCTTCTCATCCAGTACCCTGTTATTTTGATTGTTATTTTTGTTACTAGTTATTTCTTGTGTGTCAGTATGCAGTACTAGTCTGATCTGCAGGAACTACCACAGCATAAATGCTAAACCATAAAGAAGAACCTTTAAAATGGACAATTAGGAAGTAATCTGTCCTTGAGGAAATCAACTCCCTAATTCTCTATTAGTGGCAGATGCTACCAACTGATCTAGAAATGTTTTCATTCCTTCAGCCTAAGCAAATCACTTTCCCATTCTCTACAGGCATTCTACTGTGTTTGAAGCTAACATTATAAAATATATCTGTTCTGGAAACAGAAGGACTGTAATATATAATGGGAAATTATAATTTTGCTGTATTTTTTGTATAACATTTTGTAAGATTATATTAGTACATCCTCTGTAAGGTACTTTATACCATTGAATTTTCTTCCCACAGAAAGGAAATCACATTTTATACTCTGCAGCTTTTTAGAATAATTGCTATGAATGTGAATTGTTGAGCTCTTACTAAAATTCTTCAGGAAGTTTATCTAAAGGCCTTTTAACAGAGCACCTAATTTACTGGAACTATTTCTGCATTAAATGCAAAATACTCACTTTAGAAATTTGCCTATGCAGAAAAAGTTAGGTTGCCACTCTTCTCAAAGGAAATTAGTTCTTCCAGTATTAACCTGAAGCAGAGAAAAAAAGTCATTCCCCTTCCCTCTCCAGGTAGTTTAACTAAGGACTGACTCATTTTCCAACCCAACAGTTCTTTATAAAGTGCATACACTTATCAGGTTAAAGGTTTAAAACTGTAATTCTTCTACGTACCTATAACTGCTGGGTGTAGGTGGGCAAGTTCCATAGCCAAACATCTGTCTCCTGAAAAAGCAAGTGAGATGAAATTCGTTATGGAGCTACAAGGAACAAATTAACTTGCTTAAAAAGACAGACCACGCGGCACAGCTTTCTGACTTTTTCGTCCGCTGGCAGTACTAACTCAAGCCACTCCTTACGTGTATACCAACACTTTGAAGCTGGTGCCTTTACCATTGCAGCCTCATTACAAGAAGAAAACAGCAGCTAAAGCAAAAACAAAACCAACATTTTAGAACTAAGTTATAACCCAACCTCTCTCCTAAGTAGAACCCCCTCCCCAACTTTGTCACATGTTTTTTGCATTATATCATACTTTAAAACCTTTGTTTAAAATACTTTGAAGTATTATATGAGAAAAGGGTTACGTGGATTTAAATTTTCATGAGAGACTGCGAGAAATATTTTCTGAAGATCCCACATGTTAAACTGCAGACAGCATATGATAGAAACATGATAGGAGTTATAAAGAGACTGATGGGAGAACCTTCAGAAATGCACAAAAAAGCACAGAGACGCTGGAATAAATTGTTAGCCTTTGTTGACAGCATAACACTACTGCAGAGCTACTGTGACTGCTGTGTCAGCCTGTGCTACTCCACCTTAACAAATTGTTTGAAACCTTATATATAATTAAGCTGTATTTTCATTTTAGCACCCTGGTGTCATGTACCAACTTATTATGCTTTAGGTTTGCAATGAAATATACAAACCTATTATGCATAGTATGAAGTAGAAACCAGGAATATAATATTACTGCCTTTCTCTCTGTTTGCTACTTATTTATATGTTAAAGCCTTCTGACAGGCATTTGTCTTACTGTGTAAAATATCTACCATCGCTGGGTATTAAATCCATGGAAGACTAATGAATAAATAATAATAATACATAGACTTCACTTTCATTTGTCATGAGTTTATAAGCTTATTCACAGTAAATATAAAGTATCAATGTAGTTTAAGAGGTATAGTAGTGATGAGATACCAGGGAATATAATTTCCATCACCAATATATAAACAATTTGTTACAAAACACATTGTTATTGTTGCACTGAGGATGCATTCCAAAAGCTTATCTTACCCATCATATGCCAATGTTTGTCCTATTAGAAGCCATTGACTAATGTAGGAGCTTTCAGATTTGGAACATGGTAAATTTTTCGTCACTTCACACGTCTAATAGAAGACATCTGTTTCAAAAAGACAGGGAAAATGTAAATAAAATTCTAGGCTAAATTCAGAAATCGTTGTATCCTGCCAGTGTTTTGTAAGGCTCTGTACTTATTTCTTGACCTCTTTTGGAAGTGTCTTATGCCTACCTCATCTTTGCAATCCTTGGAGACTTCAGAAGCTCAGCTCTCCTTTAGGAGTAGAGACCAAGATCTTGTTGGAGGTGCCAGCATTTGTTCCTGCTGTGAAGGTAACAATTGCAGACAGCAGCTATCCTGATTCACCCAGTAGTTACAACAGCTTCTCCATTCTCTCCCAACCCTTAGGAAAAAGTGAAGTGGTTTTGATACACAGTGCTTTTTCTAGTACTTTGCAGCCTCCAAGGGAGATGCAAATACAGTCTGAGAAATAATCCTAATGAAACCAATGGATTTAAATTCCATGGCTGTAAGTCGTAATATACCTAAATTCTTCCTGTGACTCATATCAAACCCAGGAATATAAAGTAATCTGGTAATACCCTTCAAACAAACTGAATCTTTTCAGGTATAAACAAAAGAAGTTGTACTAGACTTCAGACATCTACTATCTAATCTGCTGCTGCTGAGAAACTAACATTTCAGTGTTTTTCAAAGAAAATATTTCTACTTACACTCATTTCAAAGACTGATTTCGTAGTTATTTGTTTTCCTGGAGATCGCTGCCACTGGCTATGAAAGTTGGACAATAAGAAATGCAAAGGTCTTCTCCATCTCTTTTCAATTTATGCCTACCCATGCCTACAACAAGGCTGGAATGTCATTTTATCAATAGAACTGTAATGCATCAGATACTCCTAGGTAAAAAAGTATCACTGGAAAAAAATGACTTTCAAATACCCTGTGATCTTATACGGCCCATTTATTTCCATCAAAACTTTTGGTGCTCAGTGCTTGCGTCATTAAGTCCAAAGCATCAAACTAGGGTAAGCCTAAGAGGAAAGTGTTGTGGGTCAGTTTCCATTAAATTATTGTTAAAGTATTTACTTAAAGTTGTTTGATAGAAGTCAAGAACCCTCAGTGCACAAAGCACAATTATCTGTGACTGACCTGATGCAGCATTGAAGGCATTATTGGACTAGACCTCCAGAGATTCCCCCAAATTTTTGTGCTCCTACTTTGCATGCTTGTTTTAGGTATATTTTTAATGTACAGATTGATATAGATTGTGGGTACCGTGAAAGACACATTTGCCACTGAAATGTGACAAATAACTACCAAGAAGGGTAGAGGGTAGAGGAGTTTTCTGTCTTGTAGAAAGAATTCTAATTAAGTACAAAAGATGCCTTTTAATCTAACAAAGAGACATTTTCATGCATAAAGAAGGGAAACAACATTTATCTGAATTGAGAGAGAGTGGCCATTTAAGGAGGAAATAAGATTTTCCAGAGAAAAGATGAAACCTGTTCTTCCAGAAGACTTCAACAGGACATTGGCTTATGGGCTATGGTATACAGTCCATCCAGGGAGAACCAGGGGAGAGGGGTCATTTAAGACCTGAATCTATCTGAGAGTGCTTTTTTGGAGAGTACTATTTCCTAGCAGTAACAGGCTGCTCCACTCAACAAAAGACAAAAAAGATGTGCAAAGCTTAAAATCCAGGCTGTTAGCATTTCAGAAGAAAGAGAGCAAGACAGCTGAATAAGGAAGAGCAACTGAGATCTTTTTAGAAATAACCTTAACATGGGTGAATAAAGCATAGTTTTTCTTTAATTTATTCACCTGCATGTTTTAGAGACATTTATAACTGTGCTATTTTATATGAAATTAATGAAGTCTTGTATTTGTATTTTACCTTAGTCTGGTTTAAAGCTGACTTAAGGTCATAGGAGCTGAAGGACATAACATCAAAGCATTTCTTCTTGGATGGACCATATCTATCCACCAAAGTCTTGGGACATTTAATAAGAGCTTTACCTCCCTGCACATCTTCTACTATACCCAGAGTGTAACAGAGATATCTGAGCTCTATGGGGATGTGTAGATTTGGCACCACAACAATACAGAGAGATGAAAGTCTCTTCTAGTGGCTACAGGTGATATTGGAGTCTCTCTAACACACGGTAAAGTATTGGGGTACTTTCCATAAGGGTCAAAGGGAGGGTATCACCCTGTGCTTTTAAGCAATTTGAAGATTCAGAACTTTAAAGCTTTGGTCAGCCAGGCCAGGCCAGGGTGGTGCAAAAGTTCTCTTGTCTGGTTTATTTGCACTAGTTACCAGAAAAATTTTAATAGCACAGGTTTAGCTGTCTGATAGCTCTAGCTGGTTTCTAGTTAGCAGTTTAAATTTTTAGAGCATTTCTTTAAGAGGGACTTGTGGAGCTACTACTTTATTACTTTCTGATAAAAATGGAGGCCTAAGAATGTAAAATGCTAAAATAAGTACACCTTTGATTTAGGCTCTTAAATTGTGAGTCTACTGGCAGATAATCTGTCATACTATCATACAGTAGTGCAATTGATACTAGTAATTGCTACTAGTAAACTGGTTCAGGAAAGAAAGTTAAAGAAGTCAAGAGGAATTGAACAAATACATCTAAGGAGCTGTGAGTTCTTCTAATCACATGAAATCTTCTCTTTCCAGAAGGTACTGTTATTGACCGCTTTGCCAGTCATTCTGTTAGCTGTATGTTGGAAAAGAACCTTTGTAAACCTGGGGCATATCTGCATTGATCTCTGAGCCACCTGTGATTTAGGCTAGTTGCAAGGGGAGAGAAAGGGGGAGTGGATGAAGCATGGTGGGAAGTAGTCCCCAGCAAAGGCAGTGTAGCAGTGGAACTGCTAAGCATGGAGCAAGTTTTCATGGATGATGCAATCTCTCTTGCACCTGCAGTGATTAACATGTTTAGTATATAAACAGCATTTTTTTACACTGCAGAAATCTTTGAAATTTTCTCAGCAGTTGCTAACAATGGTTAAATATTAAAACCCTTTACTAGCTGTTTACCTGTTCTCAGCACCATAATATATGCTTCCCTTGATAAATGTTAGAAGGCATACTGATATCAAACCCTGTGGAAGCTTTTCTACACTAGTTTCTAAATACGAGAAAATTGTGGTTCTACCAGTCCGGATTTTTTTTCCTCCTTACTGTAGTATTGACACATGTTTTCTCAGAAGTTTTCCACATAATAGACTGTTTAAGCTTATAAGAACCAGCAAATATCAAATATGAACTTCAAGGGTTAGTTAAGTATGGGCCTAAAACTCATGGAAAGTACTTAAGCTCAAAGAAGTGAGTGTTTCATATGAGCTCATGGCATCTCCCAAAAAGTGGGAATGATTGCAACTGATTGAAATGTGTCATCTCCTACATTGGATACATGCATGAAAAAATTATAAAATAAAGCTGTGAATTATAGAATAGTGAGTCTTAACAGCCAGTGAATTACCAGATAAAATCTTAATCCCACCTGAACTAAGGAAAAATATAATTTAATTTTACCCCTTTTATCCACCTTTGTATCCATCCTTCTTGGTTCTTTTTAGGATACTTCAGCTTGAAGTATTCCCTTAGAATGAGATCGATGACTTGATTCAGAGGTCTTTTAAAATAATTTCTGCTGCTGAGAAGATTCACCTAAACCCACTGTCTCTGTTGCACAATTACTTAGACTTTTTTAGTCTTTCTTTAGTTGTTGTGGGAACTCATATAGCCAAAGTTTTTAATGCACTGGAGTTAAATAGCTGACTTTTCTACTTTAGGCTGGGCTTTGAGCTTTCAGTCCATTGTACAGAAATTACAATTGCAAATTGTGTCCAAGGGGGGTCTTCTACAGCTGTAACCAGTACTAAATACAACTTCATGTAACTTCCTTAAAACAAATTATTCTTTAAAATTAGCAATATCTTTATTGAGTAACAAGAGAAAATGAATGTTAAAATCATCTGTACATTTATTCAAGTTACTTACATGGTTAGTTAAGCCCCTTCTGTCCCAGGCTCCAAGCTGTGGAATTTTAATATTAGTCTCTTCTGTCTCTATGACATCCTCTTCTTGAAGTTTCCCTTCAATTAATATCACCAAGAAAGTATATGATACATTAAACTTTTCTGGAGATGTGACCTCCAGATCAGTCTGGGAATCTGAAGCGCTCTTGGGAATTATCAAGCATGCCCAAGGATAGATACAACCAGACCATTACAAATGAATGGTTCCTGCATGGTCTTCATAGGTTCCATTTTTTAACAGCTACAGCGGAATCTACCCGATAGATGCATTATAGGAAGCAGTACCAATTACCCACTTCAAGAAAAATTCTGGACTTCTAAGGAGCTGTTCCAGCTCTTTTATCCCATCTTATTTATGACTTGGAGATTGATTCACTAAGACTTTCTGTGAAAAATCAATTTGATGTATAATACTTTCCACATACTGTATTTCAATATTTTTTAGAGGATAGCTTCGTGAGTCTCTGATGCATTATTTGGCAGTCTTACATCTTATTAATATTATTCTGCAGCAGTTTTAGCGGCAAGAGTTCATAGGAAATTCCATATCAACTACTTTTAAAGCACAAGAAAAACAAACTAATGGTAGGAGACAAATTGAGCTAAAATATTCCAGCTCTGGGACATTGGGTCAAAGGCAGAATGAAAGAAACTGTTGTTCCCCCAAGGGGCAGTCAAGGACTGGGGGTGTGCGAAAGAATATGACTATTTCATGCCACACCTGAAGTCCCTTACAAATTCTTATCTTAAGTGTCGGGAAAGAACCATTTAATTAGATATATTCTTAAATCTTGTTGCCATGTTTGATCAAATACTAAATGCAACCATATTCTTGCAGTGGTGTCCCTTGCACAATTCTTGCATTTCCCTGGGATCTTCCCCATTCTTCTCCCAGATATTTCGTTCACAGTGTAGTCTGAACTTGGCTGGCTGGTCAGGGGCTATGAGTTCAAGGTGAAGTTATGCCAGCATGTAGTCAGGTTCCAGCAGCACCATGTTGTTCTGTGTTCTTCAAGTGGTGTTTTACAACTTGGCTGATTTGATTGAAGGAATCAACTTGCATGTAGATAATTTGAGCTAACAAGATAAGTTCTAAGTAGACCTTTAGAAATGTCATGTGCCACTCCTTCATAAGTAAGAACAAAAAGGTTACTTGGGGTGGGCCAATTACCTCTGCACCTGCAAAGATTGTGAGTGGCTGAGTACTCACAGCACTGCTAGAATTTAATTTTGAAGCCATGCTGTCATGTAAACTACCCCAAAAAAATGCAGTGTCAGATGCTTTGAAAAAGTCACATTAGCAGACACACAGTCAATACAAATACAGTCAACAGAAGGGTTAGAGTCGATCTTTGGTACAAATAAATTTTGTGTGGATGTCCATAGCTGCATGTATGTGAACAAATACACAGGGATAAACTTACCTATTGCATAGTGTATATATTTTCTATATAACCATCTCCAGCTGAAGAATTTAGTTTTTCTCACTGTAAAGACACACTCAATTGATACAGTGTGCAGGGTTTTTGCTTCACTGAGATAGTTCACCTTATTGGTGAGACTGTCAGGCTTTAAAAGAGCTTTTGAAAATGAGTAGGGAGGAGAGTTATTTAGGAAAGATGCCATGCTGGCTGAGAGGTGTGGAGCATGGGATTTTGGGATAGTGAGAGTCATCCATCTGGTTCATCCCTTCCCTTTTAGGAGATATACCCAGCATTGTAAGAGTCCCTTGTTGCTCATCAGTTCCAGGCTCTGATGCTTGTCACTGTAACTACTTCCCTTGGCAGCCTATTTTATTCTGTAACAACTCTACAAACTGAAAGGGCTCTTCCTAATCGTCAGTACATAATAGGCATGGTCAAACTAGCTCAGTTAAGTAAAAACTGGCCAGAAGCCTTGTTCATCTTTAGATGCCAGGACAAAATCTTCTTAAAAAAGATTTAGGGAGCTCTCACCATCTTTTATGTTACCCCTTCTTTGTGCTGCTCCTGCTGAGGTGTGCAGATGAGTAGGCTGTTCTTGTTCATGGAATACAGAACACTTGTCATGAGGTGGGAATATCTTTCTGATATAAAGATCACTGCAAGAGACTCTCAGTTCCTTGGCTCTGCCTCTGCAGTCTGCTGACTTTTTTTAAAACTGTGTTGATGGGGATGATACAAACTTTTGTGTACTGACAGTGCATAGGATGGCAGCAACACAAACTATTCCCATAGAGACAAGTTCTAAGAAGACCAAGAGAACTACTAATATTAAATAATTGCATTGCATCACATCTCTCTTTCTAGAACTGATTTATTACACATATAAAAGTATTATGATCTTTCCTTCCCATTATTTCAAAGTGAAATGCTTAAAGGTCTAATAAAATCACTATTTAGTACACTTTTTATTTTGTAGTTCAAAACTTCAAGCTTGGCATAAAAAACATTACCTCTAGGGAGTGAAAATAGACTTACCCAGCAGCTTCAAATACAATTATCTGAGTCATTCTTTCTTTTACTCCTTGCAAAATATCAAACTGAGGTACAACTCCTTTTGGCTGATAGACAAAAGGAAATTACAGCTGTCTGGAGTTCAAAAGAGTTGAAATAAAACTTGAATCATGACAAAAATATACAGTTTGTTATGAAAGCCTCAACAGTTCACGAATTAAACAACTGTATGTTTTTCTGCATGCTTGATACTGCTTATATTTTTCTGGGCACGTATATTTGTGCAACATGAAGTGCATTTCCCTATCTCTGCATATAAAATTGCTTTATTCACATCTCCTTATATACTTATTATTTTTGTGAGATTATGCCAATTTAGAGTAGATAAGGATTGGATCAATCGAAATGATTCACTAGGGCAAGGGACAATATTGAATACTTACAACCATTCATGTATGCACAAGTACTTACATAATTTGTTAATAATTTGCTGCTGTCACCATATTGTGAGAAGTTGTTTCTCCATAGGCAGAATATACTTTATTGACTACCCTGGGTAAAATGTAGGCCAAGAACACTTAAGCCACTACCTAAAGTTTCATGAGAAGAATGAAGCAAGGATTTGCCGATGGTACTGCAATATTTATTTTTAATTGATCAAGGGCACTATGGTTTCACTTTTGAATAGGATTTTAGGATTACAAGTTGTTCACAGTTCATGTAAGCATATGTTGGCAATTATGTTCATTCCAAAAATTGCTTTCATGTTTTAAATGACTCATTATTGCCTGTAAAACAAGTGGATTAAGGGCATCTAATTCACCACACTTTGCGTTTAGCTCTTGATCACATTTTCAGCAGTTTTCAATGGTGGCGGTTGCCCAAGCCCCTGGCTGCAGTGCAGCTGCTCCAGCAGTTGTTGTGCCCTTGTGGGGCAGAGGGTTGTAGAAACTGCAGTACCAGATCAGGCCAGTAACCCAGCAAGCTCAGGGTGCACCCTCCCACCTACCACTACTGGATTTCACAAGCATACTTTCAAGCAACAGTTAGCTATTTAACTATCTGCCTGGAGGCTAAATTGCTTTCTCTTGCCACTTGGATATCTGCATGTACCTCAATGTGTGAAGCACTGATATCATAGCTAAAATTCTGAACTTAGAGCTCAGCATGTTTTAATTATCCTAAGAGCACACTCTGTGCTTTGGATTCAAGTACATGTGCTAATTGTCTCCTCACAGCTGGGAAAACTATATTTAGCTTAAAGTATGTCCACTTAGTGTTGCTGTCTTTAGATTTTATTTGCATTTCTCTTATCCTTGTAGTCTTGTAGAATTGTATTGTGTTCTGATGAATACTGTAGCATAGTCTTGATATTACTTACATGTGTCACTTTCTTTAGGGTTGTCTTTCCTCTGACTATCTGCCTTTTCTCTGAAGTAATGGTCTCCAACTTTTAAGAGAGATATCTTTTCCCAAGGCACACATCTAGGGTCACACTCATCACCCACCCCTGAGCTCCTGAATTTCTGCTGGATACTTCTAGGTGTAGGTTGACCAGAACCAAATGCAGTGTTCAAGGTGAGAACATGCTACTGATTCATGATGTTATTCCTTCCTATTCCTGTATCTTATCTAACTCTTTTTCAAAAAATAAAAAGTAAAAAAAAAGCTTTGCTGTCCCTCAAGCCTAATCCAAAGCCTACTAAATTCTAAAGGGGTCTATCCTCTCAACTTCTTCCCCACCAAATTTTTAATTGTAAAAATAAAATGTTTCATGTTTTCACCAGAGAAACAAATATTTAATTTTTTACTTTCAGAAGCTTTCTGGAGATATTTCTAGTTAAAAAAAATGCCCTAGTTTGAAATTTTGCGTTATCTTTCAGATATTAAACTAATACTTGACTCTTCAGTTAAATGTGTATTTTATAGATATACCATTGAAAGGTGTTCAAAATTATTAATTTTAAAATTTCTTTCTTTCTCTCACAGGTTCATCCTATTGTGATGGAGTTTTTAAAATAACCTGTTAGTTTTTTCCTATTCTTTGTTTATTTATTTTTTTTTTACATTTTCAGTCCATGACAGATCTTTGCATTTCACCCTTAAGGCTACTTAGTATCCTTGATATGAAAGAAACTAGAATCTCAAATCATATTTATAGTTTTTTTCACAAAAGTTGCTCTTGAAGAAAAAGATCTAGGTACACTGCAAGATTAGACATTGTTAGCTCACTTCCATCACAATTCAATGGGAATTAAACAACAGGGAATACCAGTATGCACTTTTATATTTAAACAAAGTGCTTAAACATTGTCTTAAGACACTCATCATTCCAGTGATGTTATCACACACTCTACTGCACACCCTCCATGCTAAAAATATATTATTACTCTTATTCATATAAATGACTGATAAAAATTAAATAATTTAATGTTGCAAAGCAAACACACACTATGGGGGTGCTGTGGAAAAATGATGATTTTGATTTAATTGTCTTATTACTTTATTCATGTGCCAGAACACAGATATCAACATCCAAGAAGATTCTTTACTACTAAGGGCTGTCAAACTTTATATCCTGCCTCAGTATGTGTGACTACAGCCTAAAGAGAGATAAAGCCATCTATAATTCATTTGGCCAACCACACAGACCTATTTTACGATTCAAAAAAAATTGGTTCTTGATCCCAGCAGCAAAAAGTTGATTTTATGAAGCATGAGATTTGATTAGTTTTATCTTAGCACAGGTGATGGTGTTATTATTTGATAAAACAGTACTCAACTTCTTAAAAAAAAACAGATGCAGTGCTGAATTCAGCAAGATGACTGCTTCCAGCAGGCTGCAACCCTAAACCATCCTCTCAACTTGTCCTTTATGTTATTTCTAGCAAGCTGATAGCCTGGTCTGCCCAGTTCAGCAGTGACACTTCTTAAACATGTAACATTTGAACAAGTTCTGCGTGAACAAGTATTTTACTCTCCTCAAGCTTATTGACTCTGCTTTGGTCAAGATTTTCCAGGTTGCCTCCATTAGTCTGAGCCTTGAAGGTGTCAGTTCCAGACTCAGGGACCTCACTGTGAGTCAGGGTTCAACACTGTTGTAGGGAATGAAGGTCTAGTCAGTACAGTTAGTGGACTATGCAGAGCTGTTCACCACATGCTGCAGCAGACACTTGTGTCTGATCAGTTGAACAGACCTCAGCTGGCTCTTTTGACCAGATCATCCTTGATTATAAGATCTTAGATACCAGGGCAATGTGGACACTTACAATTTTTAGATTCCTATTTAAGTCTCTTAATTTGCAACTGAATCCCATCTTGATTTCCCTTTGTCACTTCTATTTCTTCAGCTGCAGATAAAGGTGCAGGTTAGTTGAGAAATGTAAACCTAACTCAAAATACTGCAAGACCCATAGCTGGTCCCTGTTCTTCTCTGGTCCAGAGGGAGAAGCCTCCTGTAATGACTGGCAGGACCCCAGGGCTACTACAGCACCTTTGACAGTGTGAGCCCAACAGATTTAGCCTTCTTCACACGCCCTTCACTGATTTAATGAGGTCCTTTCAAAGCCAAAAGTCCAGCTCTATGCTGCTATATGTTATGCATGGCATTGTGTTTGGACACCTATAGCTTTCCAGTCCAAATGCCCAGATAAACTCTCTTTGTCTGGGTTGACTGCAAGCAACCATCGACATTCAGCCGAAGCCCCAGATTTACACTTTCTGGATATGGAGCAAGTTGCTAGAAGTACTGTGCCACTAGGTCCCTACAGACCTGTGTAGAAATAAAATGTTAGTATCCAAAGGGGAGTGTTTCTTTCAAAATGTATTGTCTTAATCATTGTTTAATTTGATAGAATAAATAACATTGGGATAAACAAAAAAGTGGAAGAATGAGTGAGCCAGAGATACAGAATGGTGGAGGCATAAATTTTCAGTGAACACAACTCATCAACAATAGAGCAAAACTGTAAAAGGTTTCCTACCCAAACTAGGGAAACAGCAGTATGCAAGCAGTGTTCAGTAGTCTGACAGAAATACATTACTATTTCCATGACCATGTTTCTACTAAAGATTAAATGTAACAGTTTCAAAATGTCATTAAATGCTGAGTTATTTTTTACTTTTAATGAGCCTGTTGTAGCCTCAGAGCTGAGAGAGTGCATTCTTGCTAGACTTACTCATTACATTTTCAGTAATAACTGGTATTCCCAGTGCAATTTCCCCTCTGAAAACTCCTCCCAAGTCACTTGGTTCATGATGCTATTGTAAAAAGAAGGCATTAGAATGCATAAATCAGTGCCTAATCATGGCTAAACCTAATGTTAGCACTATTGGGCTGGCAGCCACAACAGAAATGTCTGGATTTGAATTAAATATTTTAGGGGGCTTTATTTGGCACGTATACTATGATAAAGACATCCAGATTAAGCATCCAAAAGGTTGGGGAGGAACCATGGTTATGTTTGATTGCTTGTCTCAGATATGGTCTTTTTTGTATGTAAAACCAAGGAAATCTCTTAAAGAACTGTTGCTCTAGAATTGCTGATTTTGTAACTGTTTGCCTGAGGTCTGCATATTTCCAAAGCCTGGCAAGTTACCAGGAACTCCAATTTTAACTGGAGAAATCAGTTTGTAGCCTTCACTAGCAATAGCGAGGCTACTCAGGAGTCAAGCTCTACATTTAGGCATTTGGACTTGAAAGCAGTTTTAGCTACTGAGTCTGTATTTCCTACTATGATTAATAAGTTGTGTTTGCACTTTTGATCACTAAAAAAAATAAGAATCTCTCTGTTTGGAAAAAGCCAAGGTCTGCCAGACATAGAAGCAATACTTTGAATATAACAAAAAGGAAGCCAAATCGTGCCTTTTAATATTAAGGGTTCAGAACACCATGATGAAAAACTTTGTGCTAGTGAGCAGGGAGGGAACACAGGAAAATTAGAAGAATTCTTGAATAAATACAGGAGGCCTTTATTAGCTGTTGGGAAATTCTTGCTTTGGTTTAATGACTGAACACTCTTAGGGGAATACATGTATTGATCCTTTTTCTAGTCTCTGCTATGTCCTCTACTGTAATTAGTTCCCTTTATGTCTAACAGAGCCTGAAAGGCAGATCCAAAAGCTGGAGCTCAGGGTCTTGTATCTGAACCGTGCTATATGCTGTTGGAAAATAAAACAAAATAAACCTAAAACATGAGCAAATTTAACTTAACAGCTCTCTCGTGATTATTGTTTAAAGTCTTTGTCATTGCATAAATCATTTTTTTGTTTAATATAATGCAATTTGTTATACATAAGTGAAAACCTCTGAGATTGTTTTACAACACTACAATGTTGTCTTTAACAGAGAACAGACACTGATAATGAGGCAGAAAATTATGTGAGCGTCCAAAACATTGATTCATGGCTTAAGCTGTCTTTTAAATTTGCTTATGAAAGTAGTGGGTAGTCTGTAGCCAAATCCCTCACACGCCCCATCAGAATTAAGGAGGGCACTTTTCATGTTCTGAGCTTTCTTAGATCTTCTTAATACCACAAAAATTTAGAATCTGGTTCTTAAGAAAGCCCTGAGTGCCTGACATAATTCCCACAGTTGTACCTCTGTGATGATTTGACAGATCTCTCTCTGTATAATCTAGGGATCTGACAGATACAAATCAATGGAAAAAAAGGAACTTTCTTAACAGATACAAATTCACCATTCTTGGACAATTTTGGGGTTAAAAATCAATTGTAAAAAATTAATGACTGAAGAAAAACACATTAGGCAAGCTGAAGCCTACAAAAATTTTCTTGAAAAGCCTTTCTGCAGGGTGTGGTGGTTTGGGAGTGGTGAATTCCCAGACACAGCAAAATGAAGCCATGTGTGAGTTAGGTGAAATATAAACCTGGAAAGACACAGAGGCAGCTCTGAAGCGGAGAAAGAATGAGGTGGGTATGCTTTCACAGGGAAATCTGAAGCTTAGATTTGCATTTAGGGTGAAGTAAAGTTAGACTAAATAGCAGACTTAAGAAGATTTGCAATTTCGAAGAGGAGTCCTGAGTCTCAGCCCTGGGAGCTAGTGGCCCAAAAGCACACTCATTACAGTGCAATGGGAGGAAGGCCTCTAGAAAATAGTGGACAGGGGCATGTGTAGTGCCTCTGTGTTTAAGAAGCAGCAAAACCCAGCTCAACCAGCAAGAAGTTTGTGCATTTGCTTTCACTTTTCATTTGCACTGAAAAAAATGAACAGGATGATCTAAATATCTGAGCATGGTATCCTGACTAATTTCTTTAGCATCCAGGGAACACTGAAAGGAGAATCTGTCAGCTCGGTGCTAGTCTCTAAAGCTGCTAACTGGGACTGCTGGTGCTAGGTGGAGAGAGAGGGGGTCTGAGAGAAACCGTGTTGTCTTGAGCACCCTGCAGCTTGGGCGTCAGGCACAGGCAGGAGGGCTTGAGCTGTGGGGGAGCCAGCCAGCAGTACCACACTGTGGCTGGAGGATGGCATCCATCCTGCCATCGTTGTGGGCAGAAAGTCTGGATACGTGACACGGGAGAAATCCTAGAGAGGATTTTTCCACACAACGAACGTAACAATGAATGTTGAAGATACAACCGTGGTCTGAGCAGCATCAGCTGTGTGCCATAGCCACACATGAATGCGGTAACTAGGGTGGCCTCAGCCCTTGCCCTTATGTCCATGGGAAAGACACTCAAATGCACAGCTGAGAGGGCAGCCACAGCATACTGCAACAGCAGGTAACTGCAGAAGTAACCATATGACAACTGTCTCTATGCAAGTCACATTTTCCACACTGCTGGTCATTTTAGATTCAAGACTCCCACTGACTCTAAAAGAGAAATAAATGGAGCTTGTTTTGTTTTCTGCAAACACTGCACTTTCCACAGCCATTTCACTAGACAGGCCAGTGACCTTCTTCAGGCGTGTGTCTCATATAGACAGGTGATTTTCCACAAACAGGGCTGTTAGGTGTGAATGGATGTAAAGTGGACCCTGGCCTTTTGCAACAACAGATGTAACCATGGAGGTCTAGTCAGTGCCCCGTAGTAGTTCCTCAAGTAGTTTTGATAAGCATGACTAAATCCTGTAATTTGTAAGAGCTGCTGAACTGTGTAAGTCTACATCAACAAGAAACACCATGTTCTGGAGGGTTTACACGGAGCAGCCTTGTAGGGAAAAAATGTTTGAAGTAATTTTCAGGGCACATTTAGAGAAATGGGAGATAATATCCATTTCAGTAGACTTCTGAAAGAGCAAGCATGTGAACAGACTGACATTTTAAGACTGCTATGATAATTTAGAACAAGGTTTTCTTAAAGTGATTTATTCTTCTAATATCTTGCTACTCAGCATGCTGATATTGAGGATGCTAGAAAATAGCAAACAAAAAATTCTTATCCTACCAATTACATCCCTGTATACAGTCCCATTCGCCTCTGTGGGAGTCTGCCCACGTGCCAGGGTCCACTTGCAGCTTGAATGACAGCAATCGTTTATAATGGCATATACATATTAAGTTAAAGGATTACAATCACACCTTGCAAAGGCAAATTGCAAAATATCTGGCAAATTTGACATTTTTTCTGCTCACCTATTTGTGGAAATATTGTAATTTCTCAGGTTGTATCTTACTCAGACGATCATGTACACTTTCTGCATGCAGTGCAGCAGGCATGATTGGAGTTGGGCTGATCAATTGTGTACAACAAGATGAGAGACTACTGCTACATTGCTCCCTGAGGCTCAAATCCAGATACCAGCAGTTGTCTTCCCAGTTTATTGAGCTGTAGTTAAAACAAAAGAGGACACTAATCTTGCAGTGAGTACTCATGGGAAAAAAACTTTGTTTTAAAAAGATGGATGGCAATGAAGTTGTTAGAATAAACTGGCACTGAAAATGAGTGCAAGCTGACATTGTGTGTGTGTGTTCACGTTAATTCTTCCTATTGCAAACTACACAGCTTCAGTTAGAACCTTTTAGCTGACAAGAAGAATTAATATTTAGTGCTTGAGGGGAAGAGCTGCCCTTCCCTAAAATACCTTTCCCATTTAAGACATTTTTATTTCAGAAGATAACTTCTCCTTTCTTGCCTGAATGATAGACTTTTGTTCTAGATACTGTAAATGTGTTGTAATGTTCTAATGTGCTATAAATGAGCAGGAAGCCTTTGAGGCTGTGCTGATCCTTTAGAAAACATGGACAACATACACTTGATAATGCTACAACTTTTTTTTTAGTTAGACTGACATATGTGAGGATTCTCAGGAGAGCAACAAGGGGATTTTTTTTTTTCTTCAGGAATTCAGAAATGAAACTGAATGGGGCAAAGTACTTAGTAACATATCCTGTTGAGCAAAATGCCTCAGAGTGTTGACAGGTTGTCAGTACTAAGTTTTGCAACATTTGACTGAATTCTGGAGTGAGTTTATTAAAGTGATTTAGTGCAGTGTGAGCAAGTTCAATCTGTGTTCCACCCATTTTGATTAAAACAAGGCAGAGCACTGGAAAGATGCCAGAAAAAAAAAAAAAGTAATCCATTCATATCTTTTTAGAAAGTTTCTAGAAATACATGCCCACTTCATGAATGATGGGACATGCTGAGAACAAAAAAGAAATTAGTAATGGAGCAGACAACATGAAAACCCCTCCTCATTTGTGCATAGGAGTTCACAGTATGAGTGTGTGGGAATAGCTGTTGACAAATAGTTCCCAGGGGGACTAGATACAGCATTGTTATGTTGGGTCAGCTAAGCAGGGAGAGACTTGTATGTCCATGTAAGGGTCTAGCAGGGCAAGCAATGGCAACAGTCTCCTTTGCCAAAACAACTCAGCTAACTTTAGCAAAGATTGCAACTTAACGGCATGAAAAATCCCCTCCAGCTGTACTAGTAAATAACAAAATGGAAAATGAAACCCTGTTAACAGCAACCTGATTCTGTTTCAGCTAACTGGATGATTTACTGGTTAGAGGTTTAGTCAGTAGTTCAGTTAACAGACCTGATGCGCGAGCATCCACTCAAATCACCATGGCTAAAGTGGGCCTGTTGCAAAGAATGAGCAGTTAAGAGACAATGTTCAGGCTGCAGCTATATGACAAGTGGCTTCTTAGAGCTAAATCACATACTATTAGCGCTGACCTACAATCTTTTGCCTTGTCAGCTACTGGCAGGGTGTCTTGATCTCGTTCTACCTATCTCATTCAAACACCCTAGCTTCCTACCCATATAAATGTTGATATGTCAATAGAATATTTTGCATTGAGTGCTTCTGAGAGATCTAAGTTTGTAGCTGGGCAAACAGTGCCTCAGTTGACTCTAAAGATTTCTCTACATTGATGTTCTTGCCACTCTGACAAGAAGAAATATCATCCAGTGAGGATTTTGACACATATCACACTCGGTATACTTCTGGTTGTTTTCCATTTAAGATGTGCAAAAGGCTATTGAAAGGATGTTTCTATTAACTGGAGAAAATATGATCCTGCTGCAATATTACTCTAGGCTGCAACACAATCAGGGTTTGGATTTGTTTTTATTATTGTTTTACACCACCGATGGTTGGATGGAAGATTTTATGAAACTGTCAACAAGATTGTCAGGGGAGCCAGGTTCAGGATATAACACCCATATATTCAAGCAGGATGCTTCAGAGGCAGGATAGCTGGCTTGTGCAACATATTAACACAACTCAGCTGCTAAGCCTGTCTTGCTGGCCCAGGAAGATCTGTGCCTTTGCTGGGGAAATGGGAAAGTGGCAAACACTTAGCACTGGGGCCCATGTAGCACTTGTTCAGAGTAGAGGTGAACCCAACCTAAAAAGCCCTGATGAGAAGCAGACCTAATTTGCTTGGATACAGCACTGTATTAATGCAGTTATAGTGTTTTACTAAATTTGTACCATTACATCAGACATTAATTTACTGGCAAGTGCATAGACTATCCTGGGTTCATTTACGTAGTGTACACTTGCCAGACTGACTTTTCAATAATGCCTCAAGGCTTAGCCCAGTGCTTATTTCTGCATAGGCTGCACCTATAAGGTGGTAAGCCTGTTCACAACACAGTGGTCTATCTGGGATAGGTCTTTTCTAGCTCTCCTCATCTTTCTCTAACGCTTCCCTATAACAACAGTGACACAGTAGTGTGTATGTTTTACAGCAGATATTTCAAACAAGCTTACTGCACTTCTACTTTGCCAAACTGCAAGCCTACTGCACTTGCTCATATGTCAAATCATGTCAAACTGTGAGGTTTATCTAATATCCTTCATTTGACACCACTTTACTGCCTGACCTTAGGCAAATTGCCAGATCCTCCATTGATGAGCTTCCCCACCACTTTTAGACTCCTGAGATTCAGTGAAGAGCTCTTTAGAAGAGAAAGTACTTACTATTAATAACTCACATATATACACCAGTGAGAAACATGCATAAAGACTTAGTTGTGGCTGGATTCCATAATCTTTATTCACCCTAATTAGCTTCTACATTTGAATGGTCCATTGATTATAGTACTCTAAAAGACTGATAGAACATGACCATTTATATTGGAAATAGGTGTTTTAAGAAAGCTAAGTGTTTTTGTGAAAGCTAATGAAGTTCACATCTCAAGTCACTTCTTACAACCCTACAAATGTTTATACAGTAACATGTAAATGCAAGAGAGGTGTTTCTCTGGGTTAAAAATACCATACATCTCTAAAACAGAGGAACAGTGTTGGTTTTATGTCCCCTTTGCACCTGAGATTTGGAGGTCACATGGTACATTTTATTCTATATAGTGACTTTCCTTGCCTTTTCCCTTCTCACCCATAATATTATATGTATTTTACCAAGCATACGTTGTTGGGCTCCAGACATAACACTGTAAAAATCTGTCAGCTTAGTTCAAGTCAGATAATGCCCTCAGCTACTTTTGTTTTCCAGTATGTCACAAATGACCACTCATTTCTTGACAGAGGTGTCTGGGTCGGAATACGCCCAGCTTCCTGCTGGTAGCAATTAAAATTATCGACCACCTGTGGGTAGATTTGAATTAAAGTATCAGCAGAAAAATGACTCTTGTAGCCAGCTAGGTCATGCATCAATAGCAAGGTATAAGCAAAGGTGGCTCTAGAAGGTGAACTGCATACTACAAAAGAGTGAGGAGAAAAAGGTGACAAATTCTAACCTCAATGTCATATGAATAATGGAGAAATAGTACCACTGACATAAGAACAGGCTAGCACAGGGCTGGGGGAAAAGTGACACAAATGGCAATGATGCTGTAACATCAGGGAAAAGAGATGGAAGAGCCAGGTAAAGCACTGTGGATGCCAGCAGGGTAATTCTTAAATCTGACAATTGCAAGGACCGCTGGATGCTCAAAGGAGTGGCACAGATATAATTTCCAGCCAACACCGATTTAAAGCCAGGACATATGTGAAGGCCCTGTCCTGCCCTTGGTTGATTTCAGTAAGTTTAATGGGTGAACATACTGGCAAATGGCCATAAATGACCATAAAAATATCTTTTGTTAGTCTGTTACAAATCAGTGTTTAGAAATGACAGAAACAGAAGATGAACAATTCCTGTTGTTCCAGCTCTTGAGGTTTCCAAACAGATTTATGGTCCTTTAACTGATCATGCAGCACTTTCTATCTGCCTGCAGAGGATTGGGTTGAAGAGGCTCCATCTCTTGCTAGATCACACTAAAGCCAAATCTACAATAAATAGTTTTACTTGCCTATTTCTGGCATTGCATATAGCATTGCATTATTACACAGTTGCAGATGTGTGTGGGAAGTTGTCTGCACAACTATGTGGAGTAAAGACATATGGACAGTAGTCCATAAGGAAGCATTGGTATTATAGTATGGGCTCATCCTGAAACCTGGACAGTGCACTTTGGCTGGGTAGCTGGGATTTATATGACTGAAATTCAGTTAAGGAAACCCTAGTTTTGTTGCCTGATAGTACTGATGCAAAGCTTTGGTCAAGATGGATAGAAACACAGCAAATGCAGATAAATATAGTTCTTTATGAATATTAGCAGTTTTTAAATGAGGAAATTTTGTTATTTATCTTCTTTTTGTTATATGATTGTTGTCAACCAACATGGCTTCACCAGAGGCAAATAATGCCTGACAAATTTGATGGCCCTCTATGAAGGGATTTCACAGTCAGTGGATAAGGGCAGAGCAACTGATGTCATCTATCTGGACATGTGCAAAGCATTTGATACAGTCCCACACAACATCCTTGTCTCTAAATTAGAGAGGCATGGACTTGATGGATAGACCTCTCGGTGGATAGGGAATTAGTTGGATTGTCACACTCCAAGAATTGTGGTTAACAGCTTGATGTTCAAGTGAAAATCAGTGATGAGTGGTGTCCCACAGGGGTCAGTACTGGGACCAGTGCTCTTTAACATCTTGGTCAGCAACATGGGCAGTGGGATCAAGTACACCTCAGCAAGTTTGCAGACAACACCAAGCTGTGTGGTGTGGTCGACACGCTGGAGGGAAGGGATGCCATCCAGAGGGAGCTTGACAGGCTTCAGGGGGTGGGCCCATGCAGACCACATGAAGTTCAACAAGGCCAAGTGAAAGGGCATGCACCTGGGTCAGGGCAACCCCATGCACAGATACAGGCTGGGTGGAGGATGGGTTCAGAACAGCCCCGAAGAGAAGGACTTGGGGGTGCTGGTTGGTGATAAAATCAACATGAGCTGTCAGTGTGCACTAGCAGCTAAAAAAGCCGATATATCCTGGGCTACATTGAAGAAGTGTGGCCAGGAGGTCAAGGGAGTTGATTCTCCCCCTCTACTCCGGTCTCATGAGACCCCTCCTGGAGTACTATGTCCAGTTCTGGAGTCCCAAACAGAAGAAGGACATGGGGCTGTTGGAGCGAGTCCAGAGGAGGGCCACAAAGATGATTAAAGGGCTGGAGCACCTCTCCTATGAAGACAGTCTGAGAGAGTTGTGGTTGTTCAGCCTGGAGAAGAGAAGGCTCTGGGGAGACCTTATAGCAGCCTTCCAGTACTTGAAGGGGGCCTACAGGAGAGCTGGAGAGGGACTTTTTATGAGGGCATGGAGTGACAGGACAAGGGGCATGGGTTCAAACTTCAGGGAGGTAGATTTAGACTGGATATTAGAAAGAAATTCTTTACTGTGCAGGTGGTGAGACACTGGAACAGGTTATCCAGGGAGGTTGTGGCTGGTCCCTCCCTGGCAGTATTCATGGCCAGGTTGGATGGGGCTTTGAGCATCATGGTCTAGTGGGAGGTGTCCCTGCCCATGGCAGGGAGGTTGGAACTGGATGATATTTAAGGTCCCTTCCAACCCAAACCCATTGTATGATTCCATGATTCTGATTCCTGCTTGCTAATGTACTCTACCACAGAGCTTCTGCAGTGCTTGAAGTTCAGCATCATGATTTTTGGACCTACTTGGACCTACCTATTTGGAGAACTCACTTATAATGGCAGAACAGCATGGAATATACAGGAATAAAAAAAAATATTTTAAAATATTTGGTTGGTTACAATCCAAGCTGATCTTGTATTTCATCATCCAGTTTCCTTACCTGGACTTTCACATGGCTGAAAATAAATTAATTACTTAATGATTTCATAAGGATCTGTTATGAAAAATTATAGATATGAGATTACTATTTTATGGTTATTTATTAGTGCCACTTTGAGTTGTAAGCATAAAAAATGTTTAGTCTCTCTGCAATCTATCTTTCAAATTGTGCTCAAGAATGGAGTGATCAAAAAAGTATGCACAGCATGGCAATTATGGTTGTGGTTTTCCAGGAAAAACTGCAAGGCAGTTTGGATACTCAGTATGACTGCATTGAACTCTGGAAAAAAAAAAAATTGGGAATAAACCCCTAGAGGAGAATATGACATTCCAATGGCTTGCCTCCTTTGATCTCCCCTGTGTAATTGTGCCAGACAACCACAGGCAATGTGGAAAAGACTGAAGGGGTAACTAAACACAGCATTCTCCTGCAGAAAGTGGCTGCTCATGGCTTGGACATGCGTATGCTTCGTTGTGTAAAACACTGGCTTGATGGTTGGGCCCAAAGAGTTGTGGTGAATGGACTTAAATTCAATTGGCAGCCAGTCACAAGTGGTGTTCTTCAGGGCTCAGTGCTGGGACCAGTTCTCTTTCATATCCGTATCAATGATCTGGACAAGGGGATCGAGTGCACCCTGAGTAAGTTTGCAGATAACACCAAGTTTAGTGGGAGTGTTGATCTGCCTGAGGGTAGGAAAGCTCTGCAGAGGGATCTGAACAGGCTGGATTGATGGGCTAAGGCCAATTGTATGAGGTTCAGCAAGGCCAATGCCAGGTCCAGAACTTGGGTCACAACAACCCCATGCAATGCTACAGGCTTGGGGAAGAATGGCTGGAAAGCTGCCTGGCAGAGGAAGACCTGGGGATGTTGGTCAACAGCTGGCTGAATATGAGGCAGCAGTGTGCCCAGATGGCTAAGAAGGCCAATGGCATCCTGGCTTTTATCAGAAAGAGTGTGACCAGCAGGACTAGGGAACTGATTGTGCCCCTGTATTCAGCACTGGTGAGGCTGCACCTCGAGTACTGTATTCAGTTCTGGGCCCCTCATGACAAGAAGGACACTGAGGTGCTGGAGTGGGTAGGTTCAAAGAAGGGCAACAAAGCTGGTGAATGGTCTAGAGCACAAGTCTTATGAGGAGCGGCTGAGGGAGCTGGGGTTATTTAGCCTGGAGAAAAGAAGGCTGAGGCAAGACCTCACTGTTGTCTACAACTACCTGAAAGGAGGGTGTAGAGAGGTGGGGGTCAACTACCTTCTCGAAGGTAACAAGTGATAGAAAAAGAGGAAATGGCCTCAGGTTGCACCAGGGGAGGTTTAGATTGGATATTAGGAAAAAATTCTTCACAGAAAGCATTATCAAGCACTGGAACAGGCTGCCTAGGGAAGTGGTTGAGTCACCATCCCTGGAGGTATTTAAAAGACGTGTAGACATGGTGCTTAGGGACAGTTTACTGGTGAACTTGGCAGTGTTCAATTAACAGTTGGACTCAATGATCTTAAAGGTCTTTTCCAACCTAAATGATTCTGATACTAAAGTCTGGAAAGGTTTGTTTATTCAGTCCATTTGGCATGTCTCAAATCACAGGTACTTTAGTGACAGTAGAACTAATGAGGTTGTGGCTTTGTGCCTCACTGATGCCTTCTCCAGTATGCATGAGACCCAACTGAGTCTGAGAGAATGAGGACTGAGCTCACACAGTGGCCAGAGAACAGAATGGGTTTCCCTCCCCTGCCCAGCTCACAGTAATCACAACACATGGAAGAATCTCACAGGTTCAAGAGTCAAGAGGACATAAGGTATCTGTATAGAATGCAACATCACCCAAATATATCCTTGAAGCATTAACCCCAAAAAATAATAACCCCTATGAAGAAACTATATATCAGGAGGCAAAAAAATTCATTCAATACAGAAAATGAAGTGCAAGAAAGCTAACCTGTTAACACAGATTTATAGTATAATTGTATCCTGCTGTTTGCTTAGTAAAATAAAATTTGCAAATGAGCTCCAAAATTAATTTACTCAAATCCATTAGCAGACAATATCACTAAACAATCACATTTAACGGGAGGAAGAAGATTTCTGCTAATTTTGGTATCTTGAGAGGTATGTTCCCTGTCAGGAAAAGCAGCCAATGCTATGATCTGCAGAGAAGTAATGGGTATGCTATTATTCCTATAAATGGAGCACTGCAGACAGCAGATCTCATTCTGTTCCACCTGCAGGAGATGGTGTTGTGAGTTAACAGGAGACAGGTTATGAGCCAAACTCTGTAATCAGCTACATTAGCTCAACCCGACTGATTTCAATGAGGCTTAACAGGTGTAAATGAGGGCAGACTTGCCCCTACCTGAGAGTTCATAATGTCTGATAAAACAAGAATGAAAAGTCTTTGCAACTTTCTATTTTTTTCTCTTAGTAAATTTTTTAAAGTACATATGTAAAGGTCTGGCTGTTATTAAAGGCAGGAGAGAGGCCACTATTGTGAGATAATATCGTCACAATCCATATTAAACAAGGAATGATTTTTTTGTAAAGGTAGCTGGCTGTAATTTGGGGTTAAAATGTGAGGTTTAAGGCTTGAAAGTTTGGATTACTGGTGCAAGGAAAGCTAGGCAATATATTGACTTTGGCCATTAAGTTTATCAGAAAACAAATAAATATTTAAAAAAGATTACACATAAAAAATATGTTAATCAAATATAATATAGAGATTTTCTCCCTAAGGTCTCCATGGTGAAGTCAGTCTCTTTTTCTCTGCAGGGAAACATGTTTCTTGCTTTTTCCAAGGAAACAACTTCTGTGCTTTGCAAAGATGAAACTTCTGCCTCCAAGTGAGAAGTGGAAGGCAAATGTTGAAGGCTAAATTCCATGAAAGATGACAAGTGCTGATGGGCTTGAAATTGCACAATCAGCGGCATCCAGTCTCTCCAGGGGAGGTAACGTGGGGAGTCGAGGGAAGGAGAGAGAGAAAAAGAGTTCAGGCTGTCGTCTCAGAAGGAAAGCTTGGCAAAATATGTTCAGAATTTGAAGTTTGCTAATGAAATTAGATGAAGTGCTTTAAAATATTTATCTGATGCTTTTGTTTCATGTTAGCAAAGAACTGAACAATTTCTTCAAGTTCTTGTTTTGGAAAAATAGGAGCTGGGTGTGGTGGGTTATAACACAAGGAGAGCTTATTGTTTACCATTTTTTTTTCCTTTCTTTGTTTTGGAAAAATGTTCCTTAAGGAATGTCAGAAAAAAATTGGCAAAGTAGGAAGAAGAGCAGGATGTGATTTTGCACAGGGTTAAGCACCTACTTGAAAATGCAGAAGCACACAGCTGGGTATGGTACCTCCCATGCTACACAATTTATATGAATTACATGAGAAGAGTATCTGCTAAGAGCTTGTTTCATGAAGGTTCTGAAATCTGAGTTTCAAGAACTATCCCTGAATAAATTTTGAACTACGTGTCTCTACATGATAGAAATACCTTCAAGAACAGGCAGTAGTGAATTCCAGGCATGGTTACATAGTGCACATTATAGAATGCTGAAAGAAGGAAACTTCCAGCTTCCTGAGGAGAGCACTTGTGGAGTCTACTTTAGAAACACATCCTGGTCCCCTCAAAAGTAGTCTAAAATACTAGATTGGCATGTATCCATATATTTATGAATACACATACTTATAAAATGCATATACATATACATACATAGAAGAAGTGTATCCACAACAAAAGCAGAAGATGAAGATAAATAATCCTGGGACAACTAATTGCTTAGGTTGCTGCTTCCTGTGTTTTCATGAAGTTTGGAGGCACAATACATGAAGTTATCTTTTCATGTATTAAATATGAATATAATTTCCCTACCATTCTATTTTTCCCACCAGAGCAGTCCTTTCAGAGAAGGTGAAGTAGATGTTCCACAGATAACAGGTATAGGATAAAGATGTGTGTTAGTTGGATGGATACTTGATCAAAGTCCAGAGGGAAAAAAGACCAATCTTACTAAAAGGAATCTGAACATTCTTGTAAAGAAATGCAGTCACATGCAGTGGTACAACGTTCTGCAAAAACCTGGCCTTTTGCAGGGACAGAGAGTATCTTCTGGCAGATTTTTAGAGCATTTTCCCTACTTTCAGTGGTTTTTAATGCAGCAGCTAACAATCTGGTTACTGTCATGCAAAACACTAGCACAGGCAAGGCCCAGAAACCTTTCACTTGGCAGGTCTGACTGAGGTCACTGCTATGAGCCTTCCCATAGCTCATTACACTGTAATGGAAGCTGGAAGCCTCTGTTTCCCTTGGGATTTTGCAATGAGGCAGCTGGTGTACATTCATTACTTTCTTGTCAATATGCACCTCTAGAGCAGTGAAGATGTAACCTTATTCTCAAGTTGTTTCAGACACCTGACATATGTGCTTCAAAGGCAGCCTGGATCTGATGTTTCCCAAACCTATAACTGAGACTCCTTTCAGCTGGTACCAGCCTGTCCCCCACTGGGACAATACTATGGGATCAGACTCTGATATAAATGACAACTGACAAGAAAGCACTGCTAATAGAGAAAGCCAGGAATCATAAGCCTTGTGTAATATTCTTCGTTTCCTGGCCTATTCCACAAGTGAGAAATGGACCAAAATGGAAAGATGACAATTCTTCATCTATTGAAAATGTTAAGCACAAGGAATCAAGGGGAGACCCTCTTTGTGTTGTTTGCAGGGTGAGAGGAACAGAAATATTCTTTAGTGTGGAAATGCCTACCTGCCATACAACAGTTTTATCACTCTTATTAATTTGCCTCAAAATTGAGAGAATTGAGTTGTAATGATAAAAACCATCAGCCTGACATTGTCTTGACAGAGGAATTTCTACCAGGGATGTTGCCTGGTGCCTCTTTGAAACTCGTTCTTTTATGATTGAGCATTAGCAGGAGAATGCAGATAATATGAATAGGAAATACTGAAAAAGGATTATCTTCAGTGCAGAAGGATTTTAAATTACTGGGTTTTAAAAAATGGTAAGTTACAACAAAGGGTTTTTACCCTCTGAATGTAGGAGAAAACATGCTTCAGTTGCCAAAAGATTAAGCATAAAATATAACTTATAAACAATATATTGTGTTGATGATATGTATGCAGGGAGGGGAAGCTCAGATTTTGCAGAGTGTCTTTTTAAGGTATCAAGAGAACTATTTAATGAAATAAATCATAGAATCGTAGAATGGTTTGGGTTAGAAGGGAACTTAAAGATCCTCTAGTTCCAATCCCCCTGCAATAGGCAGGGACACCTCCCAGTAGACCAGGTTGCTCAAAATCCCATCCAATTTGGCCTTGAACACTATCCATGTATCCATGTATCCATCTATCCATGTATCCATGTATCCATGTAAAGAGAAATAAAGAAGGAAACCATACTGTAATTACAAGAGAAGCAGCTAAAGAAGATTAGAGAAGATAACTAAAATAGGGAATATATCTGTAAAGGAGCTTACATTGGCCACAGTCACAAAGATGTCTCACTACTTGTGTGGTGTTCTAGGAGGATTAAAAAAAAAAAAAGAAAGTGTATTTTATGGTGTAGTTTTTCATACAGTGTATGTGTGAGTGTGGCAGTCTCATAGCTCTGCCAGGTGCATTTTGCCATTTAGTCATAGAGGATAGAGGGCACAGGGTTTTGTGATTAACATTTATGAATGTCCAGACAGATGGAAGGGCAGGTAAAAGCAGTGAATCTGGCTAGCTACAAGTCAGGCTGAGCAAGCAAGAGCAAAGCACTTCATGTGGCATAGTAAGCTGGCAAAATCAGCCCCAGTATTGAAGAATTAATACTTCTGTAACACAGAACAAGGGTGACTAGAAACTAATTTTATGATAATAGAAACATAATAAAAATGCATATTTCTTGCATTTTAGAAGATATTAATTTTATTACAAATGATCTTATTCTTGAGACATACAGGTGCAGAACCACCCTGAGAAGTCCAAAAAACTAGCATATGTGCAAGAAATGGGGATTCGAATTCAGTTCAGTCATTGAAATCATAGCTAGAAAACTGCTGAAGAAATATGGCCTCAATCTTTCTTGCTGGAATATACCAACCATCATATATCAAAACCTGGAAAATGACATTTTTATATTAATGGAGAGCAATACTTCTCTCTTAAATCAATGACTAAACTCACATTATTTATGAGTTCCACCCATAAACAAATGAAGAATGGATTTTTAGTTGTATTCCTCTAGTTATTATTATGTAGGCTTACATTTTAATTCACCATTGTTGGCCAGAATAGATTCTACCAATAGGAGTGACGATGCCTATGATAATGCAAATGTCACATAAGGTCACATGGGTATTCAGTTTAACAGTGCAGGGAGATGCATTGTTTTTTTCTTCATTTCTGCAAGACTCTTCTGGTTTTCTGGCATGGATGCTCATGTGTGAAGACTTCAGTGCAGCTCTCAAGCCAAATGAAGTCATCTGGAATATAAAGTCCAAAAACCTGCTGGTGTTTCCCTGTGAAGTGGTGAACAAAGCATTACATGAGTTATTGTTAAGGAAGAGTAACGCCACTAATAGTGCTTCAGAGGCAGGATCAGTGAGAGCAGCATAGGCAGTAAATTGTGATGCAGCATTAGAGCCCTTCAATCCATCTATACAATAACTCAGAAGAATTCTTAGGAAGTTCTTGTTGACAAAAATAAATAAAACACCCATCTACCTGAATAATGAACTTTTGTGGCATGTTTTTGTTTGACTTGACAGTGCCTTTTCTTTCAGCTTTAAAGCAGTGGATGGTTTGATGGTACACAGAGAGCAACTTAAGGGCAGGGAAAATAGTTAATCAGTGAGCAAGGAATTATAGAAGATCCTTTTAATCTAGTGGTCAGTGGGGCCCATAGATCTATTTACTGAAACTACCAGGAGAAACCTGGGTACCAAGTTTCCTCTCTACCAGGGAAGGAAAGCGCACTGCATAAAATGAGAGTTTCTCATCTATTCCCCTCCTTTTCCTCTGAGGAAAAGGCCAAAGGCTGGTAGTTTTAAATGAGGAGGTTAGTGGGAATTCAAAATTTCCACATGACACGTGCTGTGTTGATCCTTGCTGAATGTGAAGATACTGAACAAAGACTCATGAGTCTCCAGCAACGTGGAAAGCAAGGGTCTGAAAAACATTCAGCTTTTTCTGAGAATTTGCTTCTCAACAGAAGGCCATCATTTCACCATGTGCCTTTACTAATAGCAGAAGGAAATATTGGTGAAAAAAGACATGTCTGCTTGCAGTCGTGCCAGAGGTGCTCATGAAAGAGACATTTTCCAGGATCAGAAACTCCAGTTGAGAACCGTGAGTTTTCTGCAGATAAAAAGTCTGCAAGGTTTTTTTTTGTGTGTGTGTTAGATAGGTAAACTAGGTCTCCTCAGACTTTCTAAAGAAACAGAGAGGAAGTCTGAGGAAATGAAAAATTAGGCTCTGAAGCTGGAATTTGAACCAGCAGGGCAGAACATCTGAATTTAATGATGCTCTGCTTGACATCAGCAGGAGCATTGGAAGGCCAAAGTATACAGGATTAGGCCTCAAATTAATGATGCAATGAAAAGGAAAAATGCATAATTTTAGGGAAGATCATTTTAATGATTGATTTTATAATTATTCATGGCACCTAACATGAATTATCAGGATGTTTTTATTGATGGCATTTATTAATGCATTAAATTTTAAACTGTGCTCTGGAAGACTGTAGAATACAGGCAGGAAACAGAAAGAGAGGTTGAAATAATCCAAAAGAAGCTGAGAAATAAGAATGCTTCATGCAACAAAAGGTACATAGAGCATCCAACTACTGCTATGTCAGTCTTTTAAGCCTACACCTTTATTACAGGGCTGCTGCAACAATTTAGGATTGAATTGTTAGATCATATCTTTGAATTTATTATGGCGTAATCAATCAATAAAACATTTTTAAAAATCCTTTCAAAGTGCATGTTGCAAAAGAATATTTGTTAATGCCAGTTTAAAATCTCATTGTACTCTCTTCAGGTCTGCTTCACTTATACATTGCTTCTGTGGGCCCAAGTCTGTGAAAGCTTCTTGCCATCTTACTAGTTCAAACTTGTGTTTTTTCCATAGTCAGTACGGACTCCATTGCTTCTGAAGCTGTAGTACTTAAGAGCTGATGTTATTGTGATCACAGTAGAAATTTGCACCTGAAACAAAACTGTGGTAGTTTTCCCACAGTGAAGCAGGGCTTGCTACACATTAGGCCATAAGGCATCAAAATTGTGCATAGTATAAATGGACTTGCTGATTTTGAAGTCAGAGGTTTTTGCCTGACAAGAATTTAGTGCAGAATGTCAATTTTCATGCGGATGGATTCCTTAGCTGTTTGAGACCTTATCTTGTCTTTACTGTAAGGTAACTACAACTTTAAGATGGACCTCAGGCATTCAGAGCTGCCTTACTTCACCAATAGTGGGAAACATGGTCTGTCAGATAAGTAAGGTGGTAGAAAAATTTCTTCTGCACTCTCATGAATATCCAGATTCCTCTTTATCACCCAGTAACAATTTATCTTCAAGCAGTAGAGCAATAAGAAAACCCTAAATATTAAGAACACTACCTTTTATGCTAAAGGATTTTAATTTTCATATCGTTCTGTGGAACAATACATCAAATACCTTTGCATCTGAAGAAACACACATCATGATTTGTATACTCTTCCACATAAAAAGGAGGTTTAGGAAGACAAATCCCACTTAGCAGTCTAGATGTTCCAACAGAGCAGAGCTTGGTGAAATGCAAAGCATTCTCCTTAATCTTTATATTTTTATGGAGCTTCCAAAATTACAGTGTTTTCAGTAGTAAAATATGCAATATTCTTCAACATATCCCTGACATTAAACACAGCACTGTTTATTTCATGCCAGCAGCACTGGCAGGAAAGCTTTTGCTGGAGCAGGATCAGATTGCAAATAGGGTTGGCCGAGTTTCGTCTTCAGAAAACTCCAGTCCAGCTGCAGCCAGGTGCTTGCTAACTTTCTTTTCAATATCTGACTGATTGAGCTCAGAAGAATTAACTTGCTCTTGATCCTTTCTATGTGAAAGGTTATGAGGAGTAAAGCCCTGAAAAACCCTCTCAAAGGTCTCAAGTCCACTGCAAAAGCCACTGAAGAACTGGAATTTCTTCTTTTCACTAGCAGATAGCTTACCTCCTCTACTAAATAATGATAAATAATGTGGAATTTGGCTAGGCATTTGTACCATTGTCTGGGAAAAGAGGAGGCTGGCAGGTCTATTATATAGCTGCAGAGTATTAAGCCAAGGATCCAAATTCAAGCTAGGGCACATTTTCCCAGCTCTATCTCAACAGGTTCCACCTAGCTGCTTTACATGTACAAATCTTCCTATAAAGACTGAGTAACAGCATGTAATTTTTCCTTTGGCTCAGTACTTCAGCTGTGTATGATCACAGTACTGCTGCATGGGCTGGTATTCTGCATGCTTACCTTTGAAACCACTGCGGAAGCGTGTGATGGAGAAGGGAGGTATTATCACTTACAAGCTCACAGCTTACCCAAATTCTCATTTCCTATTTTCCAGTTTGATCCAGTAGACAAGGCAGCCGGTGCTACCCAGGGCCAGGTCTTGTTGTTTATTTAGGGGCTCTGGGAAGACTGGAAGGGAAGACTCTGGCTCTCTAGAGCAGCTGTATGCATCCAGCTCTGTGGGAAGCCGGAGGGGGTCTGACGATGATTGCAGAGCTGTATGGTTAGAAAAGTCATGTGCTGTGTTTCTGTGTATGTCAGCAGAGATGCCTCAGACCTGGCACCCATCTCACACTGAGGCAAAGATGGGAGCACCCTCCTTTCTCCAGCTATGGACTCACCAGCTGTGGCAAAGATCCCTGCCAGGGCCTGAGGTGACAAGTCTGCCTCATGCTTGGGTCTCTGTTCTCCCCGAAGAACCCTCACCTTTCTTGCGGCAGAGAAAGCTGCGTTCATACATGGGAGCTGCTTCACACTGTCCAAAATGCTCTTCCAGTCACCTCTGCCTGTGAAGGGTTTCCTACAGAGTGCTCAGGCTTTTGAATCGTTTTTTAGTGACAATCTGCCAGTCACTTCAAGAGGCCCTGAACTGATGATATCCAGCTAGCGTAACGGCTGCCCAGCGATCCAAACGAGATCATCAGCACTAAATGTACATGATTTCAAATCTCCTGAGCTACATTTCTTCAAGTGTGTGTCGTTATTCTTCTACCGCACACACTTAAAAGGAAGAGTGGTTTAAAGACTCTTGCTTCAGCTGTTTATTAGCTGAGTTAGCACAAACATTTCATTTCGAGCGCTTCAGCAAAGTTTATGGTTTCCCTGCCAGGGCAGCTGACCTGAAACCTCTCTAACAATACTCTTGAGGAGAAGTATAGAAATGTTCTTCTCAAAATCAATTTCAGATAGCTATTAACAATCACAATCAGTATAGCAATAGAAACCAGGATGCAAACTTTGTTATAGCATTTTGTAGGCCTTTATGTGTGTAATACAACACTGTATATCTGGCTTAGAATTGATATGTCCTTTGATATAATGCTATTACAATGACATGTAGTATACAGAGAGGTATTAATCTTGTCTGCACTGCTCGCAGCCTCTGCTAACCCAAAAATTAGAGCTTAGATTTGAATCAGGTCTGTATTTTACTGAGTCAAAAAGTAGAGCACTGCTACCCCTTTTGTAGGACAAACAATTGAGCTCACGGTTGTTCTGTACCGGATGGATGATCTTGCTGGTACGAGACATGCTGAAATCATGGTTGCTGAGAATCTAAATTTATATTCTAGTTAGTAAGAGTATATACAAAACTTCCTGGTCCCTCTTTTCTCATATTATTTTCTTTGGCAGACAGATCTAATCCTGTGACCAGGATGGTCTGATAAATGTTTAAAGTGTTGGTCATGTGCATCAAACATAAATCTATACGATGTTTCAAGTAGACGGTGCGGTCAAGATTTCAATGCTAAGAAGCCATGCGGATGTCAGAACTCACTCATTTTTCTGTTACATTTTATAAGATGTTCTCTAAAGAAGTGCTTTCTTTCCAGTTTGTCCTCAGCTTGTTTCTTTTTATGTATTCCACACTTCCTCCTGGATTAAGTAAAGCAGCAGTCTGCATGCCAGATTTGAAGTCATCTGCAACCCAGGTATGCTGTGATTAAAAATTATAGTACTGATATCCTAAACCAGATTTTAATAGATGTTGTGATAAGAGAGGTGTTATTGGATTACCAGCTTTGAATTAATCTTTGTTATCTTTCTTTCTTTTAATTAATCGCTTTTCTCTCCCTCCTTTCTTGTACTGAGAGTCCAGTAAGACCTAATGGGCACTGGGGAAGTGGGGAGAGGGGAGAATAAATGAAATATAGGGTTGTAAAAGCAACAATTTTCTTAAATAACTGAGGCCGTGTAAAGGAAGGAATTAATCTTTTAAATTAATTAGACACATTAGGATAAAAAGATTAAAAGGACTGGAGAGTGCCCTTTTGTGATCAGCTTGAAGTTATGAATCTTTCAAATTATACCTGGCATTATTCAACCCCTTCAAAATGAAACGCAGTTTCACTTTTTAAACAGACTTTCAGAATGTAAGGCAGAGGTTATGTTTTTAAAATATAGTGGTCATTATTTCAGAAAAAATTGTGAAAGGAATGAGAGGAAAACTTAATGCTTGACTCATACATGTCTTAGAAATGAATGTTAATGGAGATCATTAGAAGGATTATGATGGTCTCTTTCATATTGAAATTTATCAAGGCTCACCCAGATTTCATGACACATTGGAATTTTAGGTCATACTTCAGTCTTCTGAGGAACTTCAGCTATGTATCACGTATAGAGACCAGATCATCTCTAACATCCTATATATATACCTGGATAAACCTTATGGCTAACCATGTCTAGGCTACAAATACCATCAAGGTCCCAAGCTGGTACAAGATTTCTTCCTCATCCCGAACCAATGATGAGTCTTGGGCCACACTGACGATGACAATTGCCAGCTGCCTAAGAGTGTTTTAACAGAGCTCTGGTTCGATGTTCTTGCCCTCATCTGGGTGCAAGCCCCAGTGCTACAGAAGAGAGCAAGCCCCCCAGACTGTGCAGTGATGTTGATGGGAGACCCTTTTTAATCTCTGCTGACAAATGGTAAAGCCTTGCAGTATGAGATTTAATTATTTTCATTGTCTTCAGTTATCATCTACAGTATTAAGAGCGTATTTGAAACCTGAAAAGGAGGAGTGAACAGGCTCATCTGCAATCTCCTGTGCTGCTGTCCCAGTCAGATTTCCCTTCATCTTAACTGAATTATTACCCATTCAGAATTTCAGTTAACTTTTTTCAATATATTTTTCAAATTGAAAAACTTATTTGTACAGTTAGAAATAATATTTCATATTTTGTGAAGGAAACAACATAGAATCATAGAATCAATATGGTTGGAAGGGACCTCCAGGGTCATCAAGTCCAACCTTTATCCCATCATATTCCTAACCATTAGACCATTAGACCATGGCCTCAAGTGTCACATCTAACACTCTAGGTGCTACACAAGTGTTGAGGAACTCTGATCAAATAAGAAGACATTCAGCTGGGTCACTAAAAAGATAAGCAAGAAGAAAAACATCCTTGCCCTGACTCTCAATGGATAATAATTTGGCAGAATAACAGCAGAAGCAATAGCACAACTGATCACTGCAGTGGAGCCAAGACTTCACAGCCAGTATCAATCAGGATTCAACCAGTAGCAAAAAGGATTGAGTCACTGAGATAGAGAACAGCATAAAATGTGCTAATAGGAAAACAGAAGTAACGATTTGACACTGACCTAATTAATATCAAGTACATGTTTCTCTCTGTCTTTTCTAAGTTTAAACTAGCATAATCCAAAATGTCACTTCTGACAAAAATTACTCTATTCAAACACAAATGCTACGTAAAGACACTTACAAACTCGGGATGATTCAAAGACAGTGCTACATTCTGTAGCTCTGAATGAGAGGTATACACTTAGAGGTGTTAGGTAGGAGGTAATTTGGTAGGAGGTCTATCTATATCATCAGGAATAAGCCTGGTCTTCTACTGTCTTGTTCTCAGGCTGCCACCTTTAGACAGTTCTCTCAGAGATGGGAAATTATTTGCCAGTGTCTCTAAAGATATTTCAAAATGCTTCAAGATCATATATATTGCATGTATTCACTGAAAATAACAGCTCCCATTTCCTTCATAAAGCCTGAGCAATTTAGATTACTCTGGCATACGATTTTGGGGGACCTACCTCTAAAACCCAGTACCACCCACTGTGTGTAAGCAGAGGGAGATACAAAGTCCATTCATATGATTCTGCTGTGATTTAATTTCTCCGTGTAGTTCTGCCATAGAGCAGAGATAGAGAGCCTTTCTCCAGGCCTTTGCCACCCAGGCAGACCTCTCCTAAACAGCAAAACTGATGAACCCAGTGTAGTTCAGTTTAAGTATTGCAGTAGATAATGAGAAGGTAAAGATGGAACTGATGGCGAAAACCCGTTTTTCAGTCTCCTTGATAGAAGAAAGGCGTCCTAATATACTGCACAGTCTTCCGGTGATAAAGCTTCATAAAAATGAGGATAGAATTAGAGTGATGTTTGAAATGGTGAAGAAACAGGTAGGGATTTATTTCTTACTCACCCAAACCAAAAGTAAGTCCAGTAAGAATTTCAAGAAAGCAGTCAAATCAGGAAATAGAGTGGTGAATTAGAATGTAATGGACAGGACTTTTCTTGTCCAGTGACAGGAAGGAGCAACCTTGGGACTATGTTGTTATTCACCTAAATAAAATATGACTTAGTCTAATTTACAGGGTTGACTGTCAAGATAAAAATGAAACATGGGTTGAAAACTACCTGTGTGATTTCCTGTTCTCCAGCAGTTGAATTACTAAGATGCGTGAACATACCTGTATTATAAGATCAAGACAAGGATGTCACAAATAACTGATTTGGTTTTCAAGTTACTCAGAACTAATTTTCCCTAGCTCAAATATTATCTGATTTTGTCAAATATCTCTGCAATGAGAAGAGTAATAAAGATACCCTTATAGACCGTGGCACTGGATTTCAGATGTTGAAATCCAGTGAATATCCCCAGAAGGTTGGGGTTGTTCAGCCTGGAGGAGAGAAGGCTGCAGGGAGACCTTATTGAGGCCTTTCAATATATAAAAGGGGATTGTAAGAAAGACAGAGGGAGACTTTTTATCAAAGCCTGTAGTAACTGTACAAAGGACAACAGTTTTAAACTGAAAGAGAGTAGATTTAGATTGGACAAAAGGAATAAGTTTCTTTATGCTAAGGGTGGTGAGACATTGGAACAGATTACCCAGAGAAGCTATGAATGCTTCATCATTGGTAACGTTCAAGGTTGGGTTGGATGGGGCTTTGAGCAACTTGGTATAGTGAAAGACGTCCCTGCCCATGGTAGGGGAGTTCGATTAGGTGATCTTTAAAGGTCCCTTCCAACCCAAACATTTCTATATGATTCTATGATTCTATGTTTTGAGCTACCACCAAAACCATTAACTGGCACTAAGAATGGCCATGCTTCCAAATAGAAGGCCTGATTTATGCATATTTATGTATACCTAATATATATACATAACATATAAAAACTAGCACAACTTGGTAAGGGCATAAATACCAAACTAAAAACATTCTCAAAATATTACAAAACACTTCTGAGAACCAGTAAGCACTTGGGGACTCCCGTAAACCCTTTCATAAGAGCAGCATGCAGACCAGTTGAGCAGTCAGAATGCTAGATGAACCCCTTCCCATGACTCACATCCTGCTCAATGAATAAACCTCAATATCATGAATGGTTTAACCTAGCTAAGTAAGCCACATATTATCTGATTCCTCAAAGCTTATCTGAACCACCTGGGATTGCAAAACTGGGGAATGAAATCTCATGGCAGGCTTTCTTGTGAGATTTCCAGTATTTCCTAATATTGAGGCCAAAATAATGGGCAAATGATTTGCCAGTGTTTTTTACTGTTATAATTTACTGTTATTACTTAACCTCTCTACTTCCAGTGCCAAAAATTTTGCAATGTTCAGAAAACATAAAATAAAGCCAACATTTGTTGTTTCATGATGAAGCTCCATTTGCCGTTTCTGCTTTGAGGGTTCTCTGGGAAGTTGTTTGACAGGAGACAAGCATCAAGACACTCAGAACAGAGCTATATCTTCTCACAGCAAGCTGGATAGTGGAGATAGATGGTCACATGAGAGGGAAACAGCAGTGCGAGTATCTTTGTAAAGAACAGTTTCATTAGTGTGTGAGATGTTTGGGGCATGCTTTGCAAACCAACATGAACTCTATTAAAACAAAAAAGTGAGCTCATATTCCAATAAAGCTGAAAGGCATTTGACTTCGATGTACATTGAATCTTGCCTTCTCAGTAACAAAGAGAAATGTGTGAAGGAAAGCCCTACAGTAGAGTACAAGATAGAACAAATTTCACTGAATAAACTAGTTTCCTTCTGTGGGAGAGAGGTTTTTAACTCCAGATGCAGTGTGTTATCCTAGGACTAGCCCTGGTTCTGTGAAACCATAAGCACATCTAAATTACAAATTCTTCTGTTCATGGCTTCTCCCTGCCCTTGCCTTTTCCTTGTCCACACCCCAGAGCCAGGGAGACATTAAGTGAAAACAGAACATCTCCTTCATCGGCATGGTGAAGGGCTGTAAGGAATAAGGAGATTCTTGTGCTCTTGCAGAGCACAAAAACAATGGAGTGTTTGATCTTTTAAACACTTTATTAGGCTAGATGGGAGTTTCTTCTAATAAAGGAAGCTTCTTTCTCTCTCTCTCTCATTTTTTTCTTTTTTTTTTTCTATTTTTTTGAGATATGCTAAAGCTTCTGCAGAGAAAATTAAAGCAGAACACCACCTTGCACACTCCGTAGTGCATAGAAAGCATTACGTCCCATTTTGAGGGACTGCCTACACTGCTTGGATGCCTCCTTTATACAAACATTCACATTAATAAAGAATGTCTCCCCTTTTAACCACCCTGAAGCTGATTTCTCATCTGGGAAGTTATAAATTATTTTTAGAGGTTAATTGCTATGCAAATCTGTTCATCATGGGGTTCCAACATCCAGAGAAATGAGAAAACATTCCCTTCCCCAGTGGCAGAGGCTCACAGAGGACACCTTTTCATTTCTAAAACCATTTGGAAAGGATTATGTGCCATATGTTTTCTCAAATATATCGCACACTAAATGTAAGAAACCTATATTACCCCTGTGTTAAGGTTGCACAGTTACAACATAATTGTATAATAATGTGCTTATTTTGTGTATTTGTATATTTCATAGTATGCATTTCAAAACATAGTGCCCAATCTAGTAAATTCTGCTCAGAGGAGCAGTTATCACAAAGACCCTCTGACACCTGCGAGTAAGCTTTGAAGAATCAAACCACAAACAATACACGGATTTTAAGTTTATGTTTAACAAGAAAAATGGGCATAGCAAACATTGTAGGCCAGGTCACAAAGACAAAAGGATTTTGCAATGAGATTTTACTTAACCTAAGAGCAAACAGAAAAAAATTAATTTCTTATTAATTTCTCATTAATTTCTCATTTCTGTACTGTAAGATTCAACTCACATTGCTACCTTCACTTACCAGGCAAGCTAGTGGTAAAAGCTCCTTTGGTATGAGTTTGTGTGAATGGGCTTTGTAGGTTATTACTGGTGTGAATGGAGAAAGGGTTCCCAGAAAACAGTAGAGTGTGTGCTGGGAGGTAAAATATGAAAGTCTCCCAAAACCTGAAGCTCTAGAGACTGATGGTCCTGTTGAATCCACAAGAATTGATGAACTCAGGACACTAAGAGCCTGCCACATCTGCCCAGGGCCAGCAGCACCCACTGGTATCAACAACAGGCAGTGTAGCTAATTCCTAATTCTATCAATAATAACAGGAAAAGATGTTACAATAAAACTTGTGTAATCTGTAGCCCCCTGATTTGGTCTCCTGTCAGGGAATTCTGCACCACTATTCCTTTGAGACAGCTACAAAATTTGTCATGGGATAAATACATGGACCTGATAACTGCCTTGGCTGTTCTTCGTAGAGATTTTCAGGGATACAATATGCTCCTATCATTCAGCCCAACCTGAGCAGCCAGGTCCCTTTCCTGAGATCTTGGGACAGTGCTGTGAAATTGAAACTTAGAGATTCTTTAGAATGGGGAGACCTAAGAGTGTATAAGGCCCATCATTTTTGCTGGGTCTTGTATGAGGTGAGAAAATTCTCTTTTCAGTCAGACAGGGAATAAGATAAAGAGTAGGACAACAATAACTCAGACTAAGGAAAAATACATTACAGTAGTTATCAACACTACTCTATGTTGCTTGTTCCTCCTAGTGTATATAATATGCCTATAGTTCCTTTTAATAGTAGGAGTAAAAACTGGCAGTGGAATTTCTGAATTTTGATTAATAATTCTCTAAATTGGAAGTTAATAGTCAAGTTCCAAGAGAGGTCTGAGAACTGTATTTCTTTAAATACAAAGGAATGTAGCTAGGTTAGAAATACAGATCAAAAGACTCCAGACTTAAACAAATGGAGGGTCATTCTGAGGCAGATGTGTGATACTAATTCACACAGCACTGACTTATTGAAGTACCTTGAAAATATGAAGAATAAATTTCACCAAGTAAACCACACCATTTAAAGTGGTGCATGGTAACATTTTTCCTTCAGCATCAGATAATTATAGATTTTTTTCCCCCAAATTTTCATCAGCAAAAAGGTGAAATAATCCATAAATTTCAAGTAATAATAACCCTGGCCAAAAATATTGTACATTCAAATATTAATGATTGTGCTATTTTTTTTCCAAAAGCATCTGCGAGATGTTTTAAGTACTTAGTTTGTTCCCACTCCATCCTATTTCAAAATCCTGTGCCTTGTAGGGAATAAATATTTTCATTGTCTCAGTGCTGTGGAAAAATCTCTACCTTTTAAGGCCTTCTCTTAGCAGACCAAAAATCCTACTTCCAGGACACTTCAAAGCCTTCCCCTTTGACTACACTTCCCCAGTCAGAGTAGGTGTTTGGTCTGGGTGTCCAAATTCTTCCTAAAGAAATGGACACTACAATACTTGGTAGGGTCCAAAAAGTAGTTTCCCAAAAAAGGGAGGTACCTAAAAAAAACAAGTAGTAACTTTTCAAAATGTGGTCCATAATTAACATCTTCTAAATGTATATTTTAAACCTGCAATTTATTTAACGGTAGATTCTGACAGCTACCTTACTTTGAACTTCAAGATAATGCCTCATTCAGTGACAAAGTATTAAGGTGAATTTTTTTTTTTTAATACATTTACTATTATTTTATTATGCATGCAAATTGACATTTAAATGGTGTTTGGGAGCAATAGGGAGCAGAGAAAACAAATAGACCCTGGTTCTTTTCTATTACTTTGAGGAAGATTAAGTGTCCTCTGAATCATGTTGAAATATTTTGAGCCAATGAAATAAAGATGGTATTTTAATATGACTTGGACACATCCTGAGAACAACATGAATTCGAATGAGAAGAAACTACAAATGAGGTAGTACTATGGAGGTGACCACAGTAGAAGAGCCCTTAGAACCAGTTTTATTCTGTAAAGATAAGAAATAAAAGTACTTGAACATAACATCTGTATCTTATTTCACAAATTCCTCCGAGGGAAAGAGTCAACAAAAGCAGTGGTAGCTGCCCTAGCAGAAGTGGGTCAACAGAAGAAGGCTGTATGGTCTAGTTTCAAGGTGCTTTTATAAAATCTCACTGAAACAGATAAATGCTATATAGAGATGTAAATTTAAGGAGAAAGAGGGTTTGGACAGTGCCCTCTGTAAACATAAATACAGTGCCTTTACCTCTAAGAACTGAGTTCTTTGGTATCTTGAACCTAAGTGGAAGTCTGGACTCCCTGCGAAGTTGCTCCATGCAGCCATGGGAATCAAACCCTACACATCACAGCAAGGAAGGCCAGGCCCATGCATAAAACTGTTTATGCTAAAGCTACACTTGCATGTAGTTATTGAGGCAGACAATGAATTCCTTAATGGGCATTCTGCTAACAATTTAAATGCTACATACTTTTCCTGTCTATGACTTTGCATTATGGTGGATGAGGGTTGTTTTGTTATGCAAGTCAGGAAATTCTCTTAAAGTTCTTATACTAGCTATAACTTGGTTTTTTACATGCATGAGGATATTATCTTATTTTGTATCAGAGCTGTAGTTGGCAGTTGTGCTGAAACTGAAATCTCTACATTACAAAAAGAAAAATGGCCACTCATGGAGCATTTTCCACAACATCCCTTTAGTTTTGCAAATTGCATGCAGCCTCCTTGATGTCCTTCCCTTCAGAACTGCTTGAGTTAACCTTTAGGTGCATTGCAAAAGTCTCTAATGTCCACCAAGTTTTTTGCTGGTTTATGAGGGATAGGAGCAATTGCAAGTGCAGGTAGATTTTTGGGTCAGATAAGAGCATTTCAGTTATAGCTTGCGTTCGTTCATATTTGGGTCTTGCAGGATTTTTAGAATTGCAATAGAAGAGCTTTGATGTCATTGTTTTTTTAGATTAGACCAAGAGCGTCTTCAGCAGCTGACTGATCTTTTAACTTTCACAAGATTTAGGTGAATAGTTTAAAAAATTAGTTTAGAGTTTGTAGATGTATCTCCAATGTGAGTTTCAGTTAATATGTAGGAACATTAAATATGGATTTCCTGAATTTGTGCATGTAAAATATCAATTTGAACACTGTGTAGTGCAACCTTAGATCAAATGCTATGTGTATAACTCTAAAAACAGAAGAAGAAAAAGAAATATTACTAAATATCTAGCAAGGAATATGAAATACATATAAAAAAGTTTCTGTGGGTTGTATCCCCATCAGAAATCAGCTTTCCTTTAGGAAAAACCTTTTTGTCTGTGATTTCTTTATCAGAACAATTTTTATGAATTTTTGCTCTGAATTCTATTATTCAATCAGTAAAGTTGACAAGTACAAATATTTCTGTTCATTGCCAATTCAGCACTTTTATCTAGCATTCTGCATGCCAAATAGAATTGTAGATTTTCCTTGTAAGACCACTTTAGATTTTACAAGTTAAGGGGGAATGAGCAAAAGAAACACGACTTGTTTTAATAAAAATGTTGACTAATGGCTTTAGAGAACAGAGCTGAAAAGGAAATTTTCCCTGATCTTTTTTTCCTCCTATTATTTTAAAAATAACATTTCTCATTAAAATCCAAAGTGTAGCTTTGTTTCAGTCACAGAAGACATGCTTTTCCTTTGTAGAACATCCCAACTGAGCAATCCAATCCCATCAGAGCTCTGTTGGCAAGAGGAAGGTGGATGTTGGTTAAAAAAAAGAGGGCTTAGATCCAGCAAAGCACTTAAGCAAGTGCTTAACTTGTCAGTACTGCTAATTACATATTTAAAGTTAAGCATGTGCTTAAGTGCTGTGTTGGTTTGGTGCCTACCTTCATAACTTTTGGTCAGGAATGATTACTGCTTGTTGGTAGTGCCCTGACTTGAGAAGATTCACAACTTTCATACTATTTCTAGACCCTATTTGCCAAACACTACAATCATAAAACCCATCAACACACTCAGCAGAGAAGTAAGAAGAGGAACTGGCAGTTAAATTCATTTTTTCAGCTCCACCTGTAGCAGCAAAGAGAGGATTATGGGGTGAGACTTTTCTCCAAATTAAGACATTTATGTCTGCCTAGCTGTCTGGGCTCTCTTCACGGACAATGGAGAGAAACGGTCACATGTAGAGACCAACTCACCTCGGAGTACTCAAGAGAAGGATCAAACGTATCATTATAATTTGTGTAAGTACCTTCTTCTCTTCACTGACTGTAGAACAAGATGAGAGAATTTAAAGTGAGCATCTTGCTTGTAGACAGAATGTAAGAGCAGCTGAGATAGCCCAGAAGGCCAACCGTATCCTGGGCTGCATCAAAAGAACTGTGACCAGCAGGTTGAGGGAGGTGATTCTGTCCCTCTACTCTGCTCTGGTAAGACCCCTCCTGGAGTACTGTGTCCAGCTCTGAAGCCCTCAGAACAGGAAGGGCATAGATCTGTTGGAATGAGTCCAGAGAAGGGCCACAAAAATTGTCAGAGGCCTGGAATACCTGTCCTACAAGGAAAGGCTGAGAGAGTTGGTCTTGTTCAGCCTGGAGAAGAGAAGGCTACAAGGAGACCTCATTGCCACCTTTCAATACCTAAAGGGGGCCTATAAGGATGAGGACAGGATTTTAGCAGAGCTTGTTGTGATAGGAAAAGGGGTAATCATTTTAAACTGAAGAAGGATAGATCTAAGTTGAATATAAGGGAGAAGTTTTTCACCACAAGGGTGGTAAAACACTGGAAGAGGTTGCCCAGAGAGGTGGTGGATACCCCGTCCCCAGAGATGTTTAAGGCCAGGTTGGATGGGGCTTTGAGCAACCTGGTCTAGTGGAGGGTGTCCCTGACCATGACAGGGAAGTTGGACTAGATGACTTTTAAGGTCCCTTCCAACTCAAGTGATTCTGTGATTCTGAGATGAATCCCTCATCTCGCCACTCAGTGCCTGAACCACATTGCAGGTCACTACATAAGCAGTATATGAAAGAATAAAAACTCAAAAGGTTGAAGTCACATTTTATTGAACAATTTAAAAAACTGGTGGGCACGGTGGGCAATGAAAAACTGGTGGGCATAAAACCTCATTGCATTTCCGTTCATATTCTCCCTGGCAGTGGTAAATAGTTTTAATTCCCATCAAATTCAAGTTAGCACTAATCTGCAGGCTGTCATTCTCAGAGTGCTTCTAAATCCTTCTCTGCAAAAAGTAAGAGCCATGGTCCCATCTGGTACACATTAAGAATCTATGGTTAGCTTCCCCATTGCAAGTCCTCAGAAAAATAATCACAATTTCCCCAACTGTAGCTATACACCTGAGGGTTGTTTGGTCAGCAATTGCAACATATAATAGCTGCATAAACTCAGCAAGAGGCTGCTCTGGCTTCCCTGATCCTGTGACAAGGATGGAAAAAATTGAAAAAGGGCAGAAATCAGTGAGGAGATCATAGGATCATAGAATTATAGAATATTTTGGATTGAAAGGGACCTTTAAAGGTCATCTAGTCCAACCCCCTGCAATGAGCAGAGGCATCTTCAACTAGATCAGGTTGCTCAGAGCCCCATCAACCTGACCTTGAAAGCTTCCAGGGATGGGGCATCTACAACCCCTCTGGGCAACCTGTTCCAGTGTTTCACCACCCTCATAACAAAAAATTCTTCATTATGTATAGTCTAAATCTACCCTTCCTCAGTTCAAAACCATTACTCATTGTCCTATCGCACTGGGCCCTGCCAAAACATTTGTCCCTAATATAGACTGTGTGCAGTTCTGACCCCAAAATTTAAGAAGGATGTGGAGGACCTTCAAATATGGTCAGAGGAGGTGAAGCATTTGTAATTCTTAAGGTTGTTTTCCTACCTCACCACAGTTACACATTTGCTTTGTCACATTTTTAGTGGGAAAGAATACAGCTCCTTCCCCCTCTTCCTCAATTTGTTATTGATTTACCAGTTTGAACATATGTGTTGCATTGTAAGCTACACTGCACATTTAGTATAAATTGAATAAACATAATGAATAAAGTTTGAGAAAAGAAGAACATATCTTACATGCATTTGAAATGCTTCTTTTCTCTGGTGTTTTTTTGGCTTGTGAGAGATTACAGAAGAGTTTTATTGAGCATAAAGTTGCCAAAGAGCTTACAACTGATATTAAATAGAAGGCAGAGTGCCATTATGAAAATGAAAGTCAGCTAAGAAAGAATTTTCTGGAGACTGCAAAGGAATCTAGGGCTGAGATTCAATGAGCAATGGGATCTATGGACAGTAATTGAGGAGGCATAGTATGGCAATATATGTAAGACCAAGGTTTCCACATTACTTGCCAACAGGTAGCAATCTATGCAGTGTTCATTTCATTGCATTTCTCCTCCTCATTCTAGCTATAATCATCAAGAAGGTTGGACAGGACCTTGAGAGCTCACCTTGAGACCCCGAGAGCTATTTTATTTCCCCAAGACAGGATCAGCTGTATTTGCAATAAGTAATATATTCTTAAAACCATCCATTGCTGGAGGTTCCATGTCCTCTCCAAACAAATTACTGAGATGCCTACTGGCAGGTATTATAACGTCTCACCTAAATCTATCTTACTGCAACTTAAGTCTCATTACGTCTTTTCCATGTCCCACTGGATGGACATTAGGGAAGTCAAGGGCTCAGTTCCAGGGATGGGAAACCTCTGCTTTAATTTTGAGTGACTACATCTGATCTTGTTATCTCAGTAATCCACTTTAATGGAAATAAATGAGCACTTTTAAAAACTCAGTTAATGTCATCTATTTCATCTCTGATTCAGAGTGAGATGAATTGTACCTTTGAAGTACCTTTTCTTCACTGGGTTCATAACGGGAGTTCAAATGTATCTACATTGAAGTTATCTGTGGTCAAATGAACCCTACCCTTTTCATATCAGGATTATGGGAATACTTAATTTTCACTCATTATCCCAGAGGCCTCTATATGTCAGGCACTTTAGTCATCTTTGACTATGAGAGGGCACCTGCACCAGTGTGACTTCACATGAAGAACTTGCTCTTCTATCCCTTTAGCCTTCTTTAGTATGTCAAAATGCCACCAAGATGCCAAAACAGCATCTGGTTTTAAGGAATCTTTCAGTTCTAGCCTGACTGCAGTAATATGAGATGAGAAGATCCTACGTTTTTTTCACTCCATCTAAGGAACAGTAGTCATCTAAGAGAGCCAATGTACGTTTCCAGATGTGCATTTTCCTAATACTGGGGTATTTCTGTTTGTTTGGATTCCTGTAGAGATGGAATGTACAGCTGCAGCAATCATGATTCTCGATAGCAAGATTAACTCCTCTTAATTGAAGAACAGAAGACAAATTAAAACAAAGCAAACTATTTCCTGAATTTATGTCAGTAATTGTTACTAGGATGCAAGCTGATTCAAGTCTAGAGAATTATTCTTGACTTTTAAGTTTCTTATTATAAGTGGCTGTCGCACTATACACAGCTCATTGCTATCAGGGCAAATGCAGTAGTTGCACTTCCACTGATAGTTAAAAGAAAAAAAGTAAAAAAAAAGAGTAGAAGCATTGTTGTTGCTCTGTAGACAAGAAGGTTAGAGGGTGATCCTCAGGATTGTCCATGAAATGGCTATGGAGCTCTGCTGGTTTATTGAAGATCAGCATGCAGCTTTCACAGTTTTCAATTAGGGTAACGAGAGCAGAGCTTGATGATATTTAACAACAAAGGTTCTGTGACAGATTCTGGTTACATTGTGACAATGAAATCTCTGGAGATAATGGAACAGTTACTGAGTTACAATTTTCTGGAATGAGGCAGTTGGACTGCCACTATTTTTGCTGATGCATGGTGGTCTAAGCTGAAAACACAATATGTACTCAAGTGTAGGAATAGTCTAGTACTTATTTTTTATTTTCATAATGTCACAGAAAAGTAGGCCCAAATCTGTGATTGCTTTGAAAAGAAGTCAACAGGAGAATGTTTTCCTTCAAAGAAAATGCTGAAGTTTTCAGTTGCAGCCCACAAAACATCTACCTTCATCCACAGCAAAAGGAGTACCAGATCTTTCAAAATCTTGTGTTCTTGTTCTCAGAGTGCTTCTCAGTGAAGTGATAACTTCTAGTCTTTATGAAGAACGTTTTGAGCCCTTCTGGTTCAAGAGCTTCCTTCCTCTCTATAAATCAGTTCATTTCTTTCTATTTGCCGTGCTCCTGTCCTGACTCAGTACACTAGGTATGCCCTTCCTTTGACTTTGCAAACAGAGACTTCCAAGCTTATTATTAACCATTTACTGGGACAGATTCATGCAAGTTTATTTTTACGTTATCTCAAAGCCTGTTACAAGGAGGTTTCTGTTTTGAATGGTGAGGACCAAAGATTATTGGCACGCTAGCACAGGTGTACAAAATCATCAAGGTGAGGAACTTCCCCATGATGCAGCAATTTTTTAAACCATGTCTGATAGTAAGTACTGCAGTTATGTACAAGCCACCTTTCCCAGCAAGACCATTTGCTTGCCAGCTGTGTGGTACAAAAGCAAACCAAGCTGAAACTTTGGCCAAGCTAGCTGGTGTGCTGAAGTAGAACAGTGGAAATGCACAATGCCATGATGGGCACGGTGGGTGATATGAGTTGTGTGGGGGTGCAAGATACTAATTTTGTTAAGAACATTAATGTTAAGAAATTTTAATGATAAGAAACTGTCTTTTAACCGTTTGATGTGTGTTACAGCTGAATAGCAAAGCTGATCAATCCCACTGTTTATAGCAGTGTTAGTTCTCTCTGCATGGAAAACAGGATCATAGGGAAGTCCTGGGTGAAATTATTTAAAACAGTGTGGTATAGGACAGAAGAGCTGGCTCAGGCCTGTGCTGCTTCATTGATTTTTTAATTGCCATTAGTATAAAAAAAATAAATATTGAGGGGACGAAACCAGACTTCTGCTCTAGTGGTTCTTTCTCTATTGGTGAGACACCTGACACAATAGGTGTAAGCAAACATCAGCCCTGTGTGAATGTACTGTTAGGAGATTGATTGAATCTTATTAAAACAGGAGTGTATAACTGTCAGTATTCTTTAAGAGTAGTTGTAAGAAATTCCTTATGGATCCATGCAGCTTAAACAACTGGGTCTTCTGCTTCCAGCACTGGTACATACAAAATTGCTCATGAGTGTGAAAGGCATTGATAAAAGAGCTTTGCACAGAAAATACTACAGGAAAAAAAAAACAACAAGAAAGCAAAAAGAAATCATCAGATATAATGGTAGTTTGACAAAGAAAATGCAGAGCTAAAAGCAAGAATGAACAGTTTTCAGTTGTGCATATGGCTGAAATAGGTTTGGAATTGGGACCGAAGAAATAATTTCTTGTTTGAAGGAAACAAGACTCTGTATATCCTTTATAGACTTGCAGTTTCACCAAGAAAATCTCCATCAACAATCTCTTTCTTTTATGGAAACAAGTTACAAGACCTGAAGTTTTAGCCAGCACCTCAGATCAAAAGTTCTTACACCATGAGGTGTAGTGCAGAGCTCCCAGCTTGTGTCCAGGCAGTCTACTGACTTACATCCATGCTGACTCAAACAGAAGGTCTGTAGATCTGAAGTTGCAAGGGTTAAAATTTGCCCAGCCATGCCTATAGGAAGTCATGGAGAACCTGTCAACAATAAATAGGAGTACCTGGGCTTGATCAGCAGTCAGTTGACCTCAAATGCTTCCTTATGAATTGGACACTCCTGTGACAGCTCAGGGGTCCCAACACCTGTGACAGGCATGGGATGGTAATGCATCATCATTCAATTCTCCTTCCAGGCATGGCCACAGCATGACAATACTGTCCCCTGGTTATGCCAGCAACTCCCAGTATATGGAGAGAAATAGGAAGAACAGTTAGCTCTTGATGAGCTTGCTCTGGGTGGGATTACCAAGGTAAAGATTCCCTGTAATCTCCCTTTTTTTCCCAGCAGAAGAAGCCATCTACCATTCCTCTGACAGCAATCTTTCATTGTCTGCAGGTACTGCCTCAAACAGAGCTTTTAAGCTAAGAACCTCTTTTTAACATGCATAAATCTAAAAAGTACAAATATAAGCTTTTTTCATTTAAATATGAGGTCTGCACATAATAAAAGAGAGAGAGAGAGGTAGAAGAAAAGAATAAAGGAAAGAAAGCAGGTCCAAACTTGACACCAGGGACCTTGACTTTACTCACCACAAAACATACGGACGTGTATAATTGTCCTCACTTTATTCATATGAGAAAAAACCACATTCCCCCCATCCCCCACAATGGTTTTGGAGACTTCTATTTTCAGTCAGTCATCCTTGCTGTAAGTTTCTTTAAACTACAATCTTCAAGATTCTGGGGGACACTTTTGTCAGATGAACTCCTGGGGGGAATAGCTCCTATTTGACAGACCCGAGAGTTACTAAATGAATGAAAGACTGATTAGATATGACTGTTTGTAGTAGAAAACTTGTTTCATCAGCATCTATTTTTAAGGAATCTTATTACAAAGAATGTGTGCTTGTACACTCAATGTTCATGTATTTTATTTTCTGTCAAATGTAAGAATCTAAATTTATGAATATCATGATCTCTACATGTAGCAGAGGCAACACACCTTTAGTTAGAGAGTACCAAAAATCAGCCAAGGCCAAGATTGGTGAGGGACCCCACAGGAATACTGTTCTGGTCCTAGAAAAGTTTGTGGGACTTTTCCCATTGATATTAATAAATATAGCCTTCCAGTTCTGTCCTTTAGAAGATTATTTGAACAGTTCTGCTTTAGGCATTATGGTGAGTCGGTAGGCACTAAAATTGAAAAACAAATGTGGTTTCAAATAGCACAAAAATAACATATAAATATTATGGGAAGTGTTTTAGTAGTATGTAATTAATCACAGGATGTGCTCCATACGTGAGCTTTTGCTCTCAAAACAATAAATCCACAAACTAAGTGTAAACTTGACTTCTGCTTGCCATCTTTAAGAACTGATAATCACATATATATTCCCCCTCCCTAATCCCCCCCTTCCAGTTTTTATTCTCAGTGACGACGACAAAAATTGCTACAGTAGATTTTATGAAGTACTGAGCTTGTGTGATAGAAAACTGCAAAGCTGATTAAGAAAATATGACCCTACCAATTGTAAGTCCTATAGTCTCCTTTTAAATTAGCTTAGATGAATTGTTTACTGTGGAAATGACAATATATTTCTTGTCACTGCTTCACACTCAGATCCAGATACTGGGTATCAGTCTCTGTTCCCTGTTTGTCTTGGCATACTTAAAGAAAATATTACTTGAATATTTAAGATAGACATGCTGTATCTTCATACTGACACTGAATTCTTGGAACAGCAAAAATAAACTTTTTAGGTGACCCAGAATGGGAACAGTCTCATTTGTCAGATACAGACAAAAAACATTTCTCACTTGCAAGCAGAAGAAATGAGCTATGGTGTGAAAAACAACTGCAGTTGATTCATTGTCATTCATTCTTTATGCCCAGGTGTGAAATGCTTTTGTCATATATATATACAGTCCTTTTTTCTGCTCATTTTCATTGCAAGACACTTTGTTTACATTGGTGGCTCATAGAAGGGATGATTAAGAAAAAGCTCAAAATTCAGAGTTGGAGTTGGTTGGTTTTGGTAACCCATTGTTTCCCTCTAGAAAGGTTATTTTCTGAGTATTCAAAGTTATACAGGAAGCCTAGGAAGCAGGTGATTCTCTTGGGTGATGGCTCGTGTCATCACTCAAGAAAGTAACAAGGAGAGATGCTAGGGAATGTGAACCCTTTAGTAGAAAAGCTTTGCACAGAATGATGGATAAGATGATAAAGATCTAGAGATATCTAAGTGCTGGTAACTTGACCAGGTTAAGAAAGGGAGAGAGAATGGTTTTGGAATTGAGTGTCAACTGAAATTAGCTTGGAAATATGTGTGAAGAAATTAACTCCTGCTGCGTGTGGGTTGGTTTTGGAGACACTATCTTGGGGTTTTAAGATAGTTGTACAGGCCAGTTGTGGTTACACTTACCACATTGCCAGCATTTTGATGGAATGGTGTTATTGCACAGCACACCAACCTGGGTCATGTCTGTCTTATGTAGAAGCCAGAGCAAAGTTGGACATTGAACATGCTGTATTTACTGCATTTTCAGATTGTCCCTTTTGGCCTGTGAGTGATGTGGTAGACTGGGGTAGGGAGGGATTCTTCCAAAACAAAGGCTCAGTGAACCCAGGTTTTCAAATGAAAGTACACGTCTGTGTACATTCCCCTTTCCAGCTGGTAACTGGATGCATTTTAATGACATCCCCACCATCATCTATCCAGCTCTACTGCACAAATGTATGGTCTTCAGTGCCACAAATGATGCCCAAGTTATAGGAATGTGTTACAGGTCTCTAAATAGTCTTTCTTTCAATATCTTGTCCAAGAACAGGCATCTCTTTCTCAGGGATTAGTCTGTCCTTAATCCTGAGGTAGCATTGCCTGGGGCAATTCTTGGCTTCTATGGAGTCAGCTGCACATCAGCAAGAACTGTGAACTGGGCCCAAAGTTGGCAGATACCTTCCTTCTTATTGCTTTGTAAACTGTCACCTACATCAAAACTGTTAAAGCCCAAACAACCATGAAAAGAATATCTACCATTATTTCTCTCTCTTCATCTTGATAGCATTTAAAATCAAGGGCTTATTTTTTAAATGTAGGTTCCCATTGCTGGTATGATTAGCAGTGTTTGTAACAACTAATAGGAAGACATTTAGCTAATAGGAAGCATTGAGAGAACAGTTTTTCCATTAGTCAAATCTTATCCTTTCTCTCCCATGCTGAGTAAGCCTGCATTAAAAATTAAGAAAGTTTAGGTGTTCTGATTCTTTTTTAATTTTTTTTCCCCCTTTAAACTAACCTCTTCAGTACATTTTCCTGGAAAAAAACTTAATTTCTTAACAGTCTTCTAGTATTCTCTCATTCTCTTCCTTTTGTGGAAGTCTTAGAGTCTATTTAAAAATGGAAAATCTTAAAAAAACTGAACACTTCTGACATTTGTGACAAGATGAATTCACGTTTCTGTGGCAATGTTGACACTAGTCTCTCCAATATCCTACTTATCTCACTCACAAAATAGCAAGGGTTTTTTTTACTTATAAGTTAAGACCTCCTTCTTCCTGTAAATATGTATATGCACTGATGCTCACAACACCAGTAAGTAGGTGACAGAAACAACAGTATACTCTCAATTTTTGACAGCTTGTTTCTTCACCATCACCACCAGTTTCCCATAGGGGTAAACCATTTTTGCTGCAGCTCTACTCAAGGGTTAAATTAACATGTGCTTCCAGAAACAGAGCTCTCCCTGAGGGAAAAGCATGTACAAAAATGAAACAACACGAAAATCCATTATTGTAAAATTGTCAAAGGCAGATGTGTACAAAAAATTCTCCTTGTTCTCTACTAGCATCAGAAAGCCCTGGAATCTCTCCAAGAACAACACTTAGATGAAGAGAGCATTTAAAAATAAGATTTTAAAACAATTAAATAGAACAGATACTTTGGAGAGGTACCATTTGCTTTGCACTCCATACTGCTTTGTCTGCTCCTGTTACAATAATAAACACACACGCCAGATGACAGACTGCTGAAGATCTTGTCCAGTAGGGACATCTAGCTTCCTCTCATAGTCTGTAAAGAATTGTTTCGGTAACTTCGGAGATGTATTTTTGACTGTAACATTAATAAGTGACTGCAGTGTCCTAAATAATAGTACAGTCTTTATTGAACAGTGCTTCTTTTAGATTAGCTGGTATAGGGTATTTTCATCTGAACTTCAGGTCCAAAGCAATACTTCAGGAAATGAACCTGCAAAATCACCACCAAATTTCTCAAGTTCAGCTTGGAATTAAAAAAAAGAAATATCCTACTCTGGAAATGACCACAGCAAAGAATCAGAACAGATCACCAGAACTGACATACATGTTCAAATAAAGACTTAATAATTTATGTTTTGGAAGCATGGTTGTCCTTACTGTCAGTTTGAACAAATGTAGGAGCATGATGGGTGACAGCTGAACCTTACCTACTTTCACCCTCATTTATAACCAGAGTTACTCGAAAAGAGGAGCTCAGCCACAGATCCATTCAGGACTTTCCAGACTTCCCTTTTCCTCAGATGCAGGCATATTACGCCAGCTTTTTAACACAGCCCACTCCAACACTGGCAAGATCAGGACCATGCAAGCAGGTTAGCTTGGTTTGCCTGACTTTGGCATGCAAAAGTTTGCCATCAGTACAACCAGCTGCTTGTCACTGATACACAGGGTGTTTTTACCAGAAATATGGTTTTCTTTCCATAAGTCCTCCTAGGGTCAAGTCTCTTCGCAAAGTCCATATAGCCAGGCTGATGGAGAAGTTCAGAGTTTTTCATGCATGGATGAGGGAAGCCAGAGCAAAACAGAACAATTAAACATCTCTATAACCGAGCATTTTTCCCTTCCTTTACTTCACTTGGATCCAAGATACGTAGTTCAAGCTTTACTTATTTTTTGTGCCCTCATCATGATCTCTTGCTGAGTCCCGAAGTTCTTCTTTAGACAGTAATGATAATCAGTTCTCAACTCAGTACTTGAAACTTAAATATTGAGCAAACTGAAATTAAAACCCACAACTTTCAATGAGGTGTCTCACTGACTCAACTTGTCTTTGCCACTTCTGAGCCGAGGGAGGTCCCAAATGTCTTGCAGGCCATCCACACTGCTATTACTTAAAAGCATAGTAGCTTTATCTATCTATGCAGTATTACCCTATATTTATTTCAATAAATACTTAAAAATTGTAATTTCATTAGTTTATTGAATTGTAAGCGCATATTTAAGAAAACAGGACAAAGAGAATAAACCTCACCACAATGAAGGCTCTATGGACAAAGCACAGCTTTGCTGAGCTCAGGGACAAAACTTCCATGACAAATCCCCAAGGCAAAACTCCCAGCACCCAGCCAGCACTTCACTCGAGTTATGCAACAGGTATAATTCTGGTTCTGGTAGGCATCAACAGTGTAGCACAAGAATAAAGAGGACATGTACCTGCCTGAGAAAAAACCTTTTGGAACCTTTCTTCTAAAAAAAGACTCTCAAAATTGATACAAATTATAACACAGTCTCACAACTAGATTATCTAACACAATATATTATTACAGATATCTCTCAGTTTCAAATTACAGTGCCAAGTAGCAGTACCAAAAAAATGGACATGAAAGCTGTGAATGGAGACCCAGCTAGTAGCCTCACATTCATCAGTAGGTTAGCAGATGGGTTCAGCTGGCGCTATTTTCTCCACTGGTAATATAAAAGGAAACTGGCAGTCCCTTCAGTAACTGGTTTGCATATCCCAGGAGTCCCATATTAATCTCCGTGTCATAGTCTGCATGCAAAAAACATGGTTCCATGGAGGAGAAGAAGTTAAAAAGTCAATATATTTTATGGCCCTACAAGGAGCTGACAGATTAATTCTGTCCTTTCCAGAGGCACTCAGTGAGGCCACATGTAAGAGAAACCGGATTTTCTTGCTGGGTGTAAGGACTCCCATTATGATCATATTTATCATTAGCAACATGAGCACACGTGGCACAGCATCACTTCATCAATATTCATGCTTTATGTGTTGATGCCCTGTAATCATAGAGTTTAAAGTCACTGCCCTGCTGCCTAAAAGTCACACAGACGTAGTGGTGCAAGTCACCCTGGTCAGCAGATGCCCTCTGGAGGTATTGGCTGTTCAGACAAAAGGAAAGATGGGATCTGGGAGATAAGTCACATAAGATGCAGCATGAAGAGATTTGCAGAAAAGGACTCAAAACTGTCAATGAAAGCAGACATTAATAAATAGTAATACTTCATTCCTAGACATTGTTTTTTATCCTGTCCCTTCAAGGCACTTTACACAAGAAATCACAATCGTGATCCAAATTTTCCTGAAGCACAAGAGCTTCCACAGATTCAGAGTCCTTCCTTTCATTCCTTGGGGCCCTGCCTTGCTCTGAGCTTTTGGAATGGCTGACTTGTTCCTCTCTCCCTGAGCAAGGAACCGCACCAAGGACAAGGCAGGCTGTCTTCCTGCTGCCCCTTGCACCCAGAATATACAGTGAAAAATAAATGGCAAGGAAATGAACTGACCTGGTGTTATCAGTCATGAGGCATCACTGCTGTTTTCAATTTGGACCTTTCTGTACTCATCTGAGGACTCTTCAGCTGCTAAGCCAATGACCTCATTTGTCACCTAGCAAATGCCTCCTTCCTGTGAACCTTGTGCATGATGTACATCTTTGTTTAACAAGACATCCAGCTTTGAAGAGGAAGGAAAAGATTACTGATAGTGATGTGAACTCAGAGCAGGCATAAGTCACCTTTCCAAGAGAGCTCAGCTCTGATTAAAGTACAGTTAAAAAATGTTCCTCTCCCAAGGATTCCCCTTGTAACATTCCCTGTTAGATTTTCCAGACTAGACTGATGCATGACATACCAGGAAGTAAATATGACTACAAATTTGAGTGTAGAAACAATTAAAAAAATGAGAGATTTTTTTGAGTGTTGATTGGAAAACCATAAAACTTTGCTGCTTAGTTAAAAGGCGCACCAGTTCATTTAATGACATTAAAAATTCTACAGCATCTGTGATGCAAGACACCAAAATAAGTGATTCAACAAGTCTTCCCTGACTTAAAAGTCCATTGTTGATGAAAGTGAAGTAGATCAGGGACAACTAAACCAAGGCTAGGTGATGAAAAAGGGTGGGGATTTATAATTCTATTTTTTAAAATTAAATCAAAATGTTAAGACTTGGCATTGTTTATTTAAAAAAATTAAATGCAGGTTTCTCTGTATTCCTATGCAGGTAGCATAGTGAGATGGAGTTCAATTTTGAGAATATGACGGTGCTTCTTAGATGTCATTAACTTCAGCAGGAGGTCAGAAAAAATTGTGTTGGCAAGATTGAGAACAGACCCTGATTTGTTCTGTAAAAAAAAAAAAAGTAGTTTCAAAGAAGAGAAAAACTATTTGGAACTTCAGTGACAAAGAGCCAAAGCAGCTTCTCAAAACATGTCTTGCTGTAGTCTTTGAAAGCTTCTGTGTTGCTAATAAGAATGTCACATTTGAAGAAACATTGTACTGTTTTGTAATCTGCTATACGAATTCTGGTGCCCAGCCACAGGTTAAATGCACACAATAAAATTCTCTTTCCCACCATTGCCAGTTCTGTCACTTACTACACTGAAGTCCACAAAAGTACAGTATGACTCAGAATATGTAGGCTGTGACTAGGCGGAGAAAGTTCATTCAAAATTGATTTTCTTTCAGGCATCCCTGATATTCCCTGTTTCAATTGCTCACCTACTGTACAGTTGAGTGAACACTTAAGGAAGTTGCAAAGCAATGCAGCCTGTCTGGGACATGAAGAAATGTAGAGCAGGATAATCACAACATCATCAACCCAATTCTCCAAGGTAGCTGGCCAATAATGCTGTTCTAATTGAATAACTTACCCACAGCTATTTCCCTCGGGAGAGCCTACGGCTTAGGCTCTCTGTGTAGGCAGATGGTGCAGCATACACAATGAAACCTGTAATTTTCTCTCACTACTGGGCATGTTAACAGTGAGCTGTTTTCCCAGTTCTGATAGCCCGTTAATATTTTATTTTAACTGTTTTCTTCAAGTTATTATGCGCCATGCAGCAGAGAATGGAGAAATCTGTAATGCATTTCTTATTTATTTTACAGCCAGCTCACTAAGCTACTCCATGCTCATTAAGGCTTCTGCTTTGCTAATCAACAATTGTATATGTCATCATCAGGTATATGCTGAAATGAAACTGTCATAATTAAAAGCAAAGGTGCATGAGTCATCGGAGCCCTGAATTACTAACAAGCAGCAAAGCATAACAAATAGGTTGCAAGTGAATTCTAATCTGTGGGGCTGTTTTTTAAAGCATGCATTAGCAGGCATGTGCCAAGCAGATTCAGACTCTCAGAATGCTGTCCTGATCTCGCACTCTGAACTACACATCTTAGCAATGTACTTCCATCCCCTTGTCCTTAAACATTGAAACAGCAGCATAATCCTCAGCAGCAAAAGTGGCTGAAAGGCAAATGCAGCCTGGGAGGACAAGGCGGCAGAGACAGCCCATCAACAGCGTAACAACATGACAGATGACAGACCCAGAGGCAATCCTAGCCTGCCAGCAGATCAGCCTGTAGAGCCTGCCAACGAGCCAGATGCAGCTACTGAAAAGATATCATCCCTAGCTTAGCATCTGGGTCTTGCTGTGGCCAACCATACTTCATGTACTCCATGTCCTTACTGCTGACCCCAGCTGCTGGGAGAGGCTGGAACAATGAGGAAGTGTTTGACTGCATCAACACCATTGCATTTAAATTTTGCTAGTACAAACATTGCAACTATAAAAAAATGTCAATCTGTCTACAGTATAATTATCAGTCTGCGTTTACTTTAGGTTTTCTGACAGTAGGCATACATTGTTTCCCCTCTCCCACTGTCTCAGAAAAAAGACTGCTCAGGGATTCATTCTTTGTCTGCCATCCCCACTCAGAAATACACATTTAGCTACTTCACTGTCTCTTAGAAGTAGCAGTGCACTATAAATCTATGTGTAATTTGAAGCTTGGCATAGAGATCCACCAGTCCTTGTCCCTGGAAAGATACAATTCTTTCTAATTCACAAGTATTTCCAGACCTTGGCTTGTAGTATTAGACATCAAATAAATCTTTGTCAAGTGACTGGTGTGACAATTAAAGTGAAAACTAATGATATGCCATCATGGAAAAGATAATTGCACCGATTGTTAGTCACTTCCCAGGTCAGGATACACGCACAGCCTTTCAAAAGTGGCATTCATTCGTTCACCCTGGCATCCTCATCTGACTGCAGAAGTGTATTAATAAAGTCATCATTTTTCCTCTTATAGAAGCTAGGGACATTCTTTTTGGATGATCCTACCCCCCTTGAAGTTCAGCACTGCTTTTCTGCATGCTAGTAATTGGCTCAGTCAGTCAAGCAAAATGTAAATGCAGATACTCAAAAGCATCCTGTTGAGGACAGGGTGGGAAAGAGGAAGATCTTGTTCTCTTATTTTATCATATATAATAGCAGCTAAGAAATACCTTAATCAAATGTTTATAAATGTGTCCTTCAGAAAATATGAGGTATAGGAAATTATTGATCTGCAGGGGAAATTTCTTTAGTCTTGTTCAAGTCTATGTACATTTGTAGAAACTAAACCCTGTCGTCCCTTTTAAGTTCAAGGTAGGATTAATCTCATTTACCTCAGCCATCTAGGTCACACTAGGGTCCCTTTCAAATCAATGGAAAAAGATAGGCACCTTCAGAAGCCTATTCATCTCGTCTTAATGTAGGCATCAGAACAATTCATCTGAAATGAATCCTTCTGTGAAGGTACCTATGTCTTTCTATTAATTATAAAGGAAGCCTACAGAGACTAGCTTTGAATTAGGTTCTTATTTTTTATTCTTGCAAGATCAGGTGAGATGTACCCACCTCTTGGTGTTTCTTTGGCTAAAGAGGAATGTGTACACAGAAAAATGGGAAGTTAAAAGAGCATAGGCTTTCATTTTAGATTCATATATATTTCCATAATTAAGAAAGGATTACCAAATAAGCTGAACCATAAAGCTACTTTTCTCTGTTTAACACTACAAAGCTGGAAATAGCACAATTCTCCATATATAGCCTTTGAGCCATTTGCAGTGGGAATATCTGCTTCTTTTAGTGAATCATGCAAAGCTGCAAGATCACTCAACTCTGATTCCCTCTTCTTTCCATTCATTTATTCAGACAGATAAGAAGATCCCAGACATATAAAGGCAACCTGCAGTGGGGACCTGGTCTATTCTGATGTTAGTGACTCTTGTAGTTACCACAGGGATGCTGAGCAAATGGGTTATTGAAAAGGACACTGGATACATTTCAAATCATGCAATCACAGCTGTTTTGAGGTGTACAGTTACGTGGCCAATTCTGGTGAAGATATTGTTCAACTAAAACTGCTTGATGACCCTGTGGATGGTGTAATAAGATAATTTTTTTTTCCCCAGTAAAATCTCATTATTTTTTCTACATTTTGATGGGCAAACATGGTATAAACCAATTGCTTCAAAATCCTAAAAATTCTGAAAAAATAAAACACATTATTCTTTAAAATTTTCCAAAATAACCTTTTTTTTAAAAAAATCAAATTTAATCTTAAAATTCCTTTAAGCTATGCAAAGAAATACCAACTGTTTTGATGAAGTGCATCACTCAGTACTGGAATTGTTTTTCCTTTTGCTTTTAGCTAGCTGAGTACTCTGTATGACAAATTACTTTACAGGTCAGCCTAAAACAAATTCAGAACTGCCAGAAAAGTGAAAAATTGGTTATTCACATAGCAGTACTGTGGGGTTGGTACTTCATCTATTGTTCTGCTTTTGCTGTGTAATAAAGACAATCTTGAAAACTGATGCTGTTTTTCCTCAGTAAGGGTAGAATATGGCAATGCAAGTTTTCCCACAGCATCCTATTGTTTGTCTGGGGCCACCTATACAAAGGAAATGGGGTCATCAGCACATGTCTATACCCACAGTGTTCTCTGAAGAGAAACAAGTATGTTAGTTAATTCCGTTTTTGCTGCGGTTGCTATTTTCTGTGTTATTTATACTTCACTGTACTGTATCTACTGAATTAATTTCAGAAAATCTACTAATAGTCTCCAATTTGATGCAAGCTGCAAGGAAAGTTAATTTTTTAACCTATTAAAGTCACTTGGAGCAACCAAAACTTCCTTTGACACCTTTAACAGAGGTGTTATTCTGCTACATGGATAAACAGAAGTAGATTTCTGCAGTAATATAAAGGAATTCTTATGTATTGGAGAAATTGGATCTTTTTGATTACACATAGGTGTTTTGAATATATAGATACATCTTTAAGAACAGAGGCAAGAAGTTAAGCCACCTGGTGCTTTAAAGTATGGAAGGGATATAGAACTGTTTTTTTAAATGGAAAACAACACTGCCAAAAACTGTAACTGCTTCCATGGGTCAGTCTCATTTTCTTTTCTTTAATGCAGAACCAGATGCAGATGGTAGGAACCTTTCCAGCTAATTTTTTAAAAGCTAACATTCAGTATTAATGGCATGAAGTAAGGTTGCTTGCATGGGTGTTTTCATCAATACATTAGGCCTACAGAAAAACATTTGCATTGAAGCAAAACTTGCAGGGGCTTGGTTTACTGCAAATTCCAAAGTGGGGGAAAATAACTTTACATCCCTTTCCTCTATTTCATTTCATCTTAAAGGAATTACTGTGCAGAGAACAGCTTTTCCTAGAGCACAGGAAGGCAGATCTACAATAGGGCCTGATCCATCTCCCAGTGAGATTAATGGGAGGCCTTTTATTGACTTCAGCTGAGACTGAGGACAGCATTAAAGAAACCTGTCTCACAATTCTGTACTCAAACCTACTCCAGTAAAACATGTTTGTAAAATCCTTCCTTAAAGGCCTTGAGTTGTTCTGCTCCTGTTGATCACTCAAGACAACATCATGGCTGGTATCTTTATCCATTCATAGAAGAGTATTACCAAAGTCAGAATGATGAAAACATTATTTCCTGTAGAAAATCAGCAGTTTTCTGCAAAAAGAATAATGACAGCTGGATGGTTCAACACAATCATGATAATTTCCTGCAAATTCTATAGGATTTATTCAGGTGGGGTGAAGGAGACAAGATGACATCCAAATAGGAAATTCCTAACTTTGCATTAACACAAAGCCTCATTACTGGAGCAGTTTTCACACTGGTATACCAGGAAATAGCAAAAAGGGTTCCCTGAGTTAAGGTGGGATCATCCCAGGTCCATAAACAGAACCAAGCAATCAAGGAAAAACCCCACAAGATGATCCTCTTCTGTATGAAATAGTAATAATAAAATACATTTGGAACAAAAGCAAATCTGTCTCTGACATGTTTTTATCTCCTCTATCTACTACTCCTTCCCAGATTCGTAATGTAAGTATGTAGTAAATATTACGCATGCTGACTTTACTTGCTGTCATGATTCTTTTGATCACAAGATTCAACATAGTGTAATTTGACAGAACACAATCAGATCAGCTAAAATTTAATATCTTCCTAATTTTTATCTAAATAGTTTGATAGAAGAAATAGAGCATAAACTCTTCACAGAAAAACATAAGCATTTAGGAGAGAACATTTATATTTATTTATATAAAGGAATATATGTACATATATAAACAAATTTGGGATAAATAGAGGGAAGAAAATACCAACAGGAAATGAAGCAAATGAGTTATAAACTCTAAGCATAGGAAAAATAAATCATATAAGTGAGTGCTGAAGTAAAACTCTGTTTTATAAGCAGTTGTGACCTGTTTGAGGGGGAAATGCGAACGCCTGCCAAAAGCGTATCATATCCATCTGTCCAGTTTAGAATATTAATTGAGCTTTTACTTGGACAGTTCTCAGCCCAATCCTGTTAATACTTACACATATTAATAGCCTTGTTCCTGGACATGTTCCAAAATCATGAACTCAAGAAGACTGGAATGATGTGTAAGTAAGATGACATGTAACCAGGATGATGTGTACGGCCAAACTTGTGCGTAGGCACAAGCAGGAGTAGGCTGAAAAACTGTAATATGTGGTCATCATTATGGTTCTACTCCAAATTTTTGGAGACATGGCTTAGGTTCCTATTTTGATCTAGATTTCCATGACCTTCAGAGCATCATTAGGATGAATATTTCCCTGTTTTTATCATCATTGCAGTTCTGCAAGCTTCTACAAGACTGGTGCTTTTGTTTCTCTTTCATCCTATGTACAGAAATGCCTAAGTTTTCAGATGAATGTGCACAGAATTGGATTTTGTTCCCTACTCTAATGAAGTGATCTTTGGATAAAGTAAATACACTTTGAAGAAGGTTTGGGCAAGCTGATTTCTCCAAACTCTTTGGTACATATTACTATCTAATCTTTACCATCACTATCCTATTATTTCTTAAGCTCTTCTCTGAACAGTCTGAAGCTTGGTAAGCAGGACGTTCACACAGGAATTTGAGCCAAACTCAAATTCCAGCATCTGGATATTTTGAATTAGAGGAGAACTACACCAATTTTAAAAAAATACAAGTGATGTCCCTACAGGTGTAACTATAATTTTAAAATTCAGGGTAGTTACAGGTTTTACAGTACACCTTTCTCCTCAGCATATTCCCAGGGGCCAGTTTTAGTGTTTGTATGTCCTCACATCTGGTGAATGCATGCTGAATGCTTTGGTTATCCCATCTGATGTCCATAGTTCTCTCCAGGCCCCCAAGCATGAAGCTAGGCATTCGGCACTCTCAAGTACCAATGTTATAGACAGTGTAGTACATGGGACTGAAACTGGGACTGTGATCCCTAGTGCATCTGTGTCTCATCTCCATGTTTATATCTGAAAAAATACTATTTTCCCAGCTCAGAAAGTTGTAAAGATCAATCAGCTGTCAGATAAGAGTATGATGAAGCAATATCAATACTAAAGCAAAGATAAAACATGTTATAGGGTCATTTAGGGCCTTGCCCACAGGCTGTTCTGGGGAAAAAAGCAGTATTTCCCTTCAGTGGCCAACTTGCCTGTTACAAAAAAAAAAAGGCTTTTTCAGCCTCAGAAATCACAACCATAGTCTTGTGATATTAAATTATTAATGTTCAAGCAAGGATCTTAGTTATTCTCCACAATGTTTCTACCTATGAAGAACAACATAGGACAGCTTTACAAGACTGCAGCAAAATATACACAGATGCTTTATTTAGGAGATGATTTTCTTGGCAAATATTACATGTACAGAAATTTGGATGCTTGTCCACTATTACTATGTGTTCAGCCTTTCTCACTAGTTTTCTAGCACATGATGTAACTGGAAATTAAACAGTTTTAATGAAAATCCTCATCAGAAACCATTCATTTCTCCTCTGTGGTTTCTTTTGCTAGCTTGAGATATAGCTGTAGTTCATAAGCCTTCTGTGCCAATCTAACCTAAGTTTTCAGGCAAAATTCAGGGATTTGCTGTTTTGATTGGAAACCAGACAAAACTTTGCAGCTTTATTTTAATTTTCCAAATTTATTTGGATATAGAATAAGACAAAGAACAGAACCTCTGTGCACTGGTAAGCAAGTCTACCCCACCTTGGTACAATTTTATCTGAAATCTACTGGCTCCCAGAAGTTTAGTGTAGCTGTTTGCAAAGTTCCTATCATATCTTATGCTAGGAAGTGGACTTTGTCTGCCAATGTCTAACAAGCACATGTAACACAGAAGTCATTTATTAGAGGTGAAAAAATAAGTTATATTTCTGCCTTCTTTCCTCTCCTAATAAGGATTTTCAGCCTCCTTTTGACTTTAGACAGCTCTTGAGGTACCAATGTGTTATCTTCTCTTTGGAAAGAATGAAAAAACCCAGAATGTCAGTGTATGAATCATGCATTTCCTTCTGAGTGATCGCTTTATATTTCATTGAAATTGTTAGTAAATTGAATATACGTGCAAGGAGCTTAAACAACCTGGCTGAAAACAGGCCATGCCATCCCACTATGTCCATTTCCATTTTGCAGATTCTAGGCTTTTGGGACTACACTAGACATAGATGTTTATGAGGGCAAACAATGGACATTGTGAAGATGCTCGCCCAGATAACGTCACATCCACACAGCATCAGACCACCTTTAAGCTGACCTGTGGATGAAATTTAGTTTGATAGCCTCGTCCAGGTCCTGCCAGTAGCTTAGCTCTGTCTTTGCAGGGCTTATTGGTCCATTAATATAGTTGTGGGAATTCATAACAAACTGCAGTACTGCTGTAACTTTCCCCACATTCCTGTTTTTGCAACTAGTTGGAAGTTCAGGTCTGTCTGTATAAGCTGTATAGATGAGCCTCCCAAGTCTTCAATCTACTAATAAAGTGTAACAGTAAGAAGGCAGCAGTAAAACACCATGCTAAAGCAGAAAATTTGTTAATCCACAGGTTTTTTTCCTTATTCATGGAAAATGGATCAAAATTACTTTACTGAATTATCTTTAAAAGAGGAAATGCACTAACATATAAAAATATAAAGTCTCTTTTAACTGAAGAACCAGCACATCGTCGTTCCTGTCAAGCAACAGGCACAGGCATATCTCCTTCATGGCTTGATAACCAAATTAATACAAATTGTCTTTGTATTGGGTTTGCATGGCAAGGTTTTGGTAGCAGAGGGGGCAACAAGAATGGCTTCTGTGAGAAGCTGCTAGAAATCTTCCCTATGTCTGATAGAGCCAATACCAGCTGGCTCCGGGATTGACCCGCCACTGGCCAAGGCTGAGCACATCAGTGATGATGGTAGCACTCTGCAATAACATATTTAGAAAGGGAGTAAAAAAATTGCAATTTGTGGCCAAATAGAGGAGCAAGAAGGTGTGAGAGAAACAACTCTGCAGACACCAAGGTTGATAAAGAAGAAGGGGGAGGAGGTGCTCCAGGTGCTGGAGCAGAGATTCCCCAGCAGTGCATGGAGGTCCATGGTGCAGCAGATATCCACCTGCAGCCCATGGAAGACCCCATGCTGGAGCAGGTAGGTGCCCAAAGGAGGTTGTGACCATGTGGGAAGCCCATGCTGAAACAGGCTTCTGGCAGGACTTGTGGACCCATGGAGAGAGGAGTCCACGCTGAAGAAGGTTTGCTGGCAGGACTTGTGACCCAGTGGGGGACCTACACTGGAGCAGTCTGTTCCTGAAGAACTGCACTCTGTGGAAAGGACCCACACTGGAGCAATTAACAGAGATCTGTCTCCTGTGGGAGAGACCCCATGCTGGAGCAGGGGAAGAGTGTGAGGAGTCCTCCTGCTGAGGAGGAAAGAGCAGTAGAGATGATGTATGCNGGACCCATGGAGAGAGGAGTCCACGCTGAAGAAGGTTTGCTGGCAGGACTTGTGACCCAGTGGGGGACCTACACTGGAGCAGTCTGTTCCTGAAGAACTGCACTCTGTGGAAAGGACCCACACTGGAGCAATTAACAGAGATCTGTCTCCTGTGGGAGAGACCCCATGCTGGAGCAGGGGAAGAGTGTGAGGAGTCCTCCTGCTGAGGAGGAAAGAGCAGTAGAGATGATGTATGCTGAGCTGACCACAACCCCCATTCCCTGGACCCTTGCATGGCTGGCGGGGGGGAGGTAGAGAAATCAGGAGTGAAATTGAGACTGGGAAGAAGGGAGGGGTGGCGCAAAGGTGTTTTAAGATTTAGTTTTTATTTCTCATTATTCTACTCTGATTTGATTGGTAATAAATTAAATTAATTTTTCCCTGAGTCGAGTCTGTTTTGCCCGTGATGATAATGGGTGAGTGATCTCTCCCTGTCCTTATCTTGATCCATGAGCCTTTTGTTATATTTTCTCTGCCCTGCCCAGATGAGGAGAGGGGAGTGATAGGATGGCTTTGGTGGGCACCTGGTGTCCAGCCAGTGTCAAACCGCATTATTCTTTTTATCCTTTTTACCATCTATAAGACTCCACATACTGCAATTACTTATCTATTTTACTATAATCACCCAAAGCAAACATAGTCACCATCATTGCTTGCATTTTCACAATAAACTAATGACTTCACATGTATTAGTGTCTACTGAGTGAGATCTCTCCAAAGACACTACTACTCATACTCTGAAAAACCAGGGTGCTAAGGAATTTGGATTCTTTGGTTTCCAATAACTTAATCATGGTACTGAATATTTAACAGGTGTTCATGCCTATTGCTCACTCTTAATAAGATGCATCACAATGCAACCATCTTCTAATATCAGGTGGGAACTTTAGTTACTCTTTTTTTTTTTCTGTATTTTTCCAACCAACTGTTACTTCACATGCCTTCAATGTGTACACAAGGGGAAACCAGTGATGCATGGAGGAAAACAGGCTTGAATATCATCAGATAATAATTACATTAGGAACACACTGGTTTTGTTGCTCTTGTTTATTTTCCAGCAAAATTAAAAATCACACCTTAGAGAGGCTTGTCATTAAGGATCTAGTAATGCTGTCTTGCCTCTACACCACCTCCAGGAGGCTTAAAAGAATCAGACATCTGGAACTGTGATGAATCACCTTGGCTGGTTTTTCTATGAAATCCTAATATACAGCTCAATTAAGCAGGATTTTTCCTGCCCCAGGCAAGATGGCCTCTTCCTTGTGCTTCAGATCAAGGGGCTGTTGAAAATGATGGAAAGTAGAGTGAGTAACAGGGAGAAAGTACAAAAAACCAAATTACTGAAAGGTCAAATGAGTTCCTCTTTATCTTCAGACTATTTTTTTAGCTCTACGAGAGATTGAATTTGGCCATGAAAAAAAAAACAAGAGTGGCAGGAGACCTACCTAACTCATGGAGCTATTCTAGGGATAAATACATTACAGCCTGTAAGACACTCAGCATTTGTGATAACAACAACCACAGAATATAGATAGATAGACTTCTTAATCCTTAAAAGATTAATTTCATCCAAGTGTGACAGTCCTACACCTCAATCACATGTATGACACCATGGAGAGGAACATGTAGGCTCCCTAACCTTAATGGCATCTAGTCAAAGATCTTTTTTCCTATCTTGAATATTTCCTCTGCAATACTTCCCTGGTCTACTGATCTTTTCTTTGTAAAACTCCTTTTAAACACTTCCCTACTGTAACATCCAGGTGATTGCAAGACATTTACAAGCTTCTGGTAAGACATATGTGAGATACAAGGATCTTTTTGCTCATACACAAAAACAAGATAAGCCCTTTCTCCAGAGACTTTAGCATTTAAAAAGATAAGGCATAAACAGACTGAACTGAGATACATCTATTACATGGACAGCCAGGGTTCCCTTTGCTGAAGTTGAGACATGGCTGGGGAGAGCCATGATGGGCCTGGAAGACATCTAAGTGAATTACTATAGCTCAAGCAACAAGAAAAGGATGAACAAACATACAGGTATGCCCTCAGAGACCGGGGGAAAGACAAGATGTGATGGGGTAAGAAAGAGAAAAAAAGGTTTGTTGGCCACATCCTGATAGTCAAAAGTTTTAACGGCATCTTTTTCCGCTCATGGAGTAGTTGGTACTACAAGAAAAAGGATGGTGTTAAAAAACACACTGAAAGCTCTCTGCTGCCTTTTTCAGAAGATGAATGCACTTTTAAACTGCAGCTTTATTGTCTGTTGGCAAAGTGACTTCCATGAAGGGATTTAAAACTGCAAATTCCTTAGCATAGTTAGACATACTTTTGAAAAACGAAGTACTCTTCTGCTCAGGGGATTAGTTCAAATTTTTATAACATTCATTTTTGTAATTCTTTACTACTTCTTCATCTTGTGTTTGCTTTATGAGGTTATTATTTTTATACATAGTTTGGTAGAGTCTTAAGAAGGCTGAGACAGGTGTTTGAAATTCGAGGTGTAATAAAGAGACACAGCTTTTATTAGAAAAGAAGAAACGTAGCATAAATTGGAGTTGCCTTCTGTTGCTTCAATACCCAGCTCAGTTCCCACGGCAGTGATTGGCAGTCCTATGTGAAATGGGGCTGCTTTAGAACCTTGGGTAAGGAAATACGGACAGTTACAGTATAACTGAGATATATTGGACCAAGGATAAGACACTGCAGTTCTGGATACCAAGGTTTCAACTCTGCCCATCCCGTTGTGGGCTTGGAAGTGTCTCTTGGAGCCACACACCTTCACTTTTGTTCACTCAGGTTGAGAAGCCACTTACTCAACAAAGGCCTAGTCAGTTTTTTGGGGTTTTGAATGTCATCACATAGGGTACTCCTTTAATATTTAGTTCATAGGATTTCCATCAAACTAACTCTCCTTTCAGATTTAACAGTCAAAGATGAACTAGAGAGTGTGTATTTTAGAAAACCATCATATATTGACTGAAAAATCTCCATAGTTGGGGAATTTACTCATAACTCTTGATAATGTGTTCCAGGCATTGTTTACCCTGCACCATTAACTAATTTTATCTCTTGGCTAGCCTGGGTTTATATAAGCTAAACATCCCATTACTGCATTTTAGACAGTTATATTGACAGCCCTGGTTGATCAAAATTTTGAGTGGTAATTTATAGGCTGACCAAATCATGACTTACTCTCCTTCAGTAAGTTAAGTTGACTAAGGACCTTGAGTCTTTCTTTATTAGGACTGTTCTACAATCCTTATGTTATTCTCCTGAGTATTTTTTGATTTCTCAACAGTCTTTATGAAGAGTTTGCAACTGAAATGGGCTCAGTATTCCAACAACAGTGATAAAAGAACTGAAGAGATATAAACAAGAGTGTCTCAACCTCTTTCGACTGAGTGATTGCCAAAGATTTGTGGGGAAAAAAAAATCTGCAGGATTTTTATGAATTCTTATTTGCAAAATCTAGAAGTCAAACTGAGATCTGAATGTGTGCTTGCTACTAACTTTTTCCTCATTTTCTTGATTTCCTCACTTCCACCTGCATTTGGGAATGTGCGTGTATGAGTTTTTAAATATGCTTGTAAAATAACTGCAGATAATCTGCAGATTTTCTATGAACTATCGCCAAGCCTTGGACCATATTCTTATCTGAGTCCCTTTCCCCATGTTTATTCCTTCAAGCCACTGGGCAGTCCATCCCCAAATATTCAAGTTAATCTTCATCTCCATCTCCCCACATGGCAGCTATCTACTGTATCCTACAATCTGATGTCTTCCTGCATGTATGTTATCACAATCATATCTATTAAAGATAGAATGCTCTTACTTGTACCTAATTTGCCAGTAAGTTAAGACAGTCCAATCTCAGCAATCCATCTCTTCCATTATTTGCTGCTCCACTGATCATCAGATTGGCTACAGGTGTAATCAACAGGGGGTAATGTTCATTTCAGAACACTGATAAAATTGCTGTACTGATAAAAAATGCTGTGAAACTCTAGAACAGATCCACTCAGAACCTTGTGTATGACACTTGCTTAGTGATGACTTCTCAGTCACATATTTTTAATGATCAGTTACCTAATATTTGCTCCATTTAACATCCATTGTGGTGATTTTCTGTTGTTTTCATTTTTAATTATAAGGTTGTACACCATCAAGTCAAATGCCTCACAGAAGCCAATGCAAATACAATTACCTTTATCAGCCAAAGTTATAACTTTATAAAAAAAGTATGTATCAGGCTAGTTTGACAAAAATTCCTTACCATCCATCCATGTGGATCAAAATTAATTGCATTACTTTCATTTAAAACTTGATTTACTGGTCTCAGTATCATTCCATTTCTTTTGTCTGGGACTGAAACCCTAATGACAAAGATGAGCTTCATCCATCCATCTTTCTTTCTTTCTTTCTCTCTCTCTCTCTCTCTCTCTCTCTCTCTCTCTCTCTCTCTCTCTCTCTCTCTCTCTCTCTCTCTCTCTCTCTCTCTCTCTCTCTCTCTCTCTCTCTCTCTCTCTCTCTCTCTCTCTCTCTCTCTCTCTCTCTCTCTCTCTCTCTCTCTCTCTCTCTCTCTCTCTCTCTCTCTCTCTCTCTCTCTCTCTCTCTCTCTCTCTCTCTCTCTCTCTCTCTCTCTCTCTCTCTCTCTCTCTCTCTCTCTCTCTCTCTCTCTCTCTCTTTCTTTCTCTCTCTCTTTTCTTCTTTCTCTCTTTCCTTCTTTCCTTCTTTCTTTCCCTCCTTCCTACTTTTCTCTCTTCCCATCCCTCTCCCTTCTTTTCCTCCTTCCTTCCTCCCTTCCTTCCCTCTTTCCTTCCTGTCTCTCCCTCTCTCACACACACTCTCTCTTCCTTGCTTTTTTGCTTTTAAAATAGCTTAAATGCACAGAAGGGAGATGAGAAGCTATTACCTAGTCTGTTTTACAGCTATCTGACCTGTACAATGAGGATACTGACAATGCCAATTTTTCTGAAGGCATTTGAACTCCATAGGTGGAAAACAGTCTGGAAATGCAAAGGATTATTGCTAAGTATTGTTGCTGCTATTCTTGATGTCAGCCGTTCAGGCTTAAGCTCTGCACTTTAGGAGGGCTGTGTCAAAGAATAACCACAAACCAGCGAACAAAGGGAAGAGAGATTAAGAGCTCAGCCACATAGAACCTGCATCTCTCAGTAACTGTGCCTCAGCCCCTGGACCAGCCGTCAGGTTGGATGCATATGGCAAGTTTCCAGGTCTTGAGGGCTTCAACTGATGGGCTGTTCTTCGGAGCACTGTCTCCCCAGGGCAGGAAAAATTGGAAGGTAAACAATTAGATGGCTGCGCTGCACAGGGCTGTGTGCACTGATTAGGAGATTCTGCCTGACACAGAGGGATGTCACTGCCTGCAGTGGTATCTGCTCCTGTCACTATCGGTGTGCAGCAGGTGACACTACAGAGGATGAATCTCGGCTGAGCTGCCTACGGAGTTAAAGGGAGGTGGCGGCAGAAAGGGGAGAAGAGGAATATATAGCTGACAACTGTAACTAACCCTTCAGTGCCTAAATGAGGAGAAGAGGGGTGGGGCAGCTGGATCTGGAGTCGATGTGTCACAGCACAGCTACTGCAGCTGGATCAATTCCAAGGCAAGAATAGCTACTTATATCCTCTGCTACCACAGCTATTGCACAAAAGTCTCTGACAGAGCTAGATGATGCAACTGAGCCTTTGCTTCTGCTATCTAGCTGAAAGGCCACCCCACAGTGACCAGAGCTAAAAGGCTGCTTATGAAAACTGACATCCTCTTCCACACCCCCAGCATCACTGCAGCACCATCGTTACTCCCTAAGGAGGGGTGGGGGAGCAGACACTGTAAGAATAACCAGAGCTAGGCAAAGGGAAGCGTGACTGCTTTAGGAAGCTTTTTTAAAGATCCACTTACACCGTACCTAGCACAAAGCCATGTATATTGGTAACCACCTGACTGCTGGTAGGCACTGATGGTGCTTCGTGTGGGAGAGAGATGCAATTACATTTACGACACTGTGGATGTACCAGTGGGCTAGGAAAGCGCTTAGGAAAACCACAGGGTACATTGGAGAATGACAACATCCCTTTGGAACTCACTGCATCGAGCTTGTCGTCCCTAAGCTTGTCTTGGATCACATGAAATCACAGAATCACAGAATGGTCGGGGTTGGAAGGGACCTTGAAAGATCATCTAGTCCAATCCCCCTGCCACAGCAGGACAACCTAGAGCAGGTCACACAGGAATGCATCCAGTCAGGTTTTGAATGTCTCCAGAGAAGGAGACTCCACAACCTCTCTGGGCAGCCTGTTCCAGTGCTCTGTCAGTCTCACAGTGAAAAATGTAGCAGATGACTGCTTCTCCTTCATTTTTATGTGATCCTTGGGATAGAACAGGAAGTCCTTATGGAACAGTTCAACCAGCTGTATATTAGACAGCTGAAACTAGTGGGGTGCTGAAAACACATGGTGAAGTTGTGTAGGAATGATCATTTGCTTCCTATAAATGCAATGGAGAGTTGTGGTTTTTCACATTTTTTCTCTTGAAATATTATCAAGATTTGATGATAAAAGTTATTAAGCAAAATGCAATCACTAGGAAGGTATCTTCTGTTAAATTCTGTGGGAATTTTTAGTCAAGGAAGAGAGTAGTGGACAAATACTTAATACTTGAATTTCCACTGAATTATTTTTCCCAGATTAAATTCACACAAGAAATGACCCTTCTAAGAATACAGATGTCTCTGAATTCCCACTGCAAACACCTAAAAAAAAAGTAAATTACAAAAATTACAAATTCTTTTAATCCACAAGTGAATTGAAGACATTTTGTTAAAATCATATTGGTCTTATTACAAAAAAAAAAAAAGAAAAGAAAAGGAATTTTTGCCACCTTTCTACAAAAACAATTATTTCATGCTGACCAGAACGAATTCTGAAGATTCATAAATAAATGCCCCCAGTGCAGGGATGAGGCACAGTGAAAGTGTAATAAGACCATCTTTGAGGCTTACATGTCCTTTAGAAATGTAATCCATTGGCATGGTCTTATTCTATGACTAAGCTATATTTCTGATTTTCTGGGAGCCTGAAAATGTGGTTACTTCATGATTATGTCAAGCTGGTGTGTTTGTAACTTCCTATAAGCTGAGGCTCAGCAGTGCAGGTGTGAGGCACTGTTACCAAGATACAAAGCCATGTAAGTTCAAAAAAACATAAGAGGTAATCAACCAGCCCAATGGCAAACATCTCTCTAGGGAATGAGAGGAAAAAAAAAATTATGTTTACTCATCATAGACAATCAGATATCATTCTGGGACTAGAAGAAAAGCTTAACTGATTATAACTGGATTCAACTACTTAAATTAATGAATGAATTATGAAAAAATTAATGTATGCTCAGCCTGTAACACCATGAATAGTGAAATTCCTTCCCTAACTGAGGACCTTCTGATGTTTTCGTATTCAGGTCTAGTTATTTGTCTATCAGGTCATGTAATTTTCTGTGTTGTATTTAACTCAGAGGATCACCATAATATCCACAAATATTCACATCTTTTGTTAACAATACCCATATCTTGAAAGGAAGTTCTGACTCTTCAAAATGCTGCACAAACATCAACTAATCCACTTTATTGATAATTTATTTCTCTCCTAAAAGGCTAGAAAATGATTATACATATGGAAGAAGGCATTAAAAATATTTTACTCCTTTATTCCTTTATTATTGTACTGTAAAGCATTGGAAGGTAGTTTGATAATATACTGTAAGACACTGAAAAAAGAATATGAGATCATACAAAAATACTGTAAAAATTCTTGCTAGTGCTCTGCTATCTTTCCTATTGATCCCAGTTGAATGGAGTCATGGGGTAAGAGGTAATAGCACAAAAAACCTGGTGTCCCTCAGCAAAAGTATAAATTTTTACTACCTAAATATAAACTTTGGAAACTACATTTGTATAAAGGAGAATTTCTTAAAATACCATGTGTGAATCATTAGTTGATAGTCAGTGGGCAGCAGGCTGCTAACTGTTAGCTTTACCTCTTTCTCATCAGTCACTAACAGGGTATTAAGAGTATAGAAAACAAATGAGATGCCTCAAATTATTTTAATTAGAGAAATGGGGGACTTAATTTACTTTGGAAGTTGATGAAAATAAATAAAAGCAAATGCTGGTAGTGTTTATAAAACTTTAGTTCTTGCTTTACAGAATGGAGATACAGAACATGGGTTAAATGCTATAGTAGATAGCCAGTTGTTGTTGCTGGATCTTCTTCCACTGATTTCAGTTAGTTTTCACTCAGAATCCCAATATTGTTTAAATCTGAACTAACACACCATCTTACTTTTCGGTATCTGATCCCTGACAGCTATTTGATAAACTCAGAAAGTGAGGAGACATTCTAACCTTTATAGGATGGAGTTGGACATTCAAAGCCTTGTGAGGTTGATTTTGCCAGGTTAATATAGCAAAAAAATCATTCTGAAAAAGAAATCTGGAAAGAATCAATCATCCCTTTCTCCCCCTCTACCCACAAGAAAATTTTACACCATGAAGCTTGATGACAACAACAGTTTATTAGCATTTAGAGCAGGTAAGGGGATCGAAACATCCAGCAGGAAACAGAGGATCTAAAACCAGCTTTGATTAGTAAAACTTTTTCAATTATCAGTGACCGATCTATTCCCTCTAACGTCAGCTTTCCAGAAATGTTTTCATTATCCATACCTGGAAGTTTCTGCCACCTCAGTTTTGCAGAATGTCAAATCAGTATCTTAATTCCCTGAGCAGAAACCTATGGCTGGTTATATTTAGGTAAGCACCAGAAACTCTTAAAAATTTTTAAGAAACTTAATCACTTTTGTGCAAAAAATAACTGGTAAAAAGTGTCTTGTTAAGGGCCCTGTAGAGCAGAGATTAGTAACTCTCATTAACTAGGCAAAGCCACTGAAAATCAGTCTTTTTTTAAAAGGAATCAAGTTTACCTTAAAGGGTTTTTACACATAAAGTGTTTCCATTATTTGTTAATTTGAAAAAGAGTTTATCTATTTCCTTCTACTTTATTACTTCCATTCTCTCTGAGCGTCTATATTTCACTGATCATGACGATATCCAAGACAGGGTTTAATTTCCTATTTTAAGCATTTGGAATTCTGAAATTTAGGTCTGAAGCGTCTTGGCAGGCTCCCTTTATAATAAAAAAGAGAAAAACAGGTACCTCTAGGAAGTGATTAATTTTATCCTAAAATAGGCCAGATGAATCATCCTCTGGAGGTACCTATTTCTCTGCTAGGAAGCTGAGGGTGACTAGTTCAGACTTTGACACTGGACCGTTAGACTTCTAAAATTAAGTCCAATGGGTCCCACCCCCAGGGGCTCATCTTCAAACTAGGTCAGCTTGAGAAGTGCTATAAAACTGAATGGTCCACCAAGACAGACTGAGGTCAATGTGCTACTCATAAAGTGCTACTAACAGCAAGTGGGGCTTTTGGTCCTCATTAAATGGATACAAAAATACTCATAGGTATGACCACTTCATTTTTGAAAGCTCAAAGTACAGTGTTGATAGTTTGGAGTACAACTCAAACCTTCACAAAACTCACCACAGAAAAAAATCTCGACATATGACATGAAAAAAGCCAGATATAGGTTAATATATTGATATATCTGGAGCACTAAGCAAACCCTGGCTCTCTCCATCTTTGAGGTGACAGGGAAGTGAGCATGCATGACATGTAACAGCTTTCTGCTATGCTGACTGTAGGATCTCTTTCTTTTTTTGGAAGAGAAATGCTTCTCCCTCTCAATATGCTTTCTTTGACTCTGTGTGGGAGTTTCTAAGGAAAGGGAACTCTCTTGAGAAACCTGGCCTGAAATTAAGAGAGCAGCATCTGTTAAACACTACAACTTTGGTGAAGCTTTAATGATGTGGGGGTAACAGACCAGACTGCAGCCTGAGGTGGCAATCCTGTGTTTCCTTAGAAGAACATTAAGAAGAGTTAAAATGAACAGAGTTAATTTTAGCTATCAGAACTATGATTTTTGTGGACTATGGTTAACACTGATCAAATTTAAGCCCCATTTTCAAAGCATTCCCCAGTGACCACAAGGAACAAAATTGGGGTTTTTTTGAAGAACCAGAGTGAGATCCAGATGTACTCTAGTGTCTTCTGGGGCCCTGTATCCTCCCCCTGCATTTGTTTTTACTCATAGTTCTGTTGCCTGCAACACCTCCATGGCTCTGCAGTGCTGAAATTTGCAGCTATCTTACTGATGATTTTCACATCCTAGTTCTCCCTGAAGTTGCTGCCTGTTAGGAAACAGCATTTTAAGACAATGAGTATCCCGTGTCTACTACCAGAAGGTTATGGGAACAAATGGCAGCTTCTGAGAATACCCATTCTGACATGTGCTTCTACTGCACAGGCTAGTAAAGAGAAGCAGAATATGAATGCTGCAAATATTATGCAAGAGCCAGGAGTTCTCATTTCTCTCTTAAAAATTATACTTGAGTCACAAAAGGAAAAGGCTTGACCTGTACGAGTAATTTGATTTTACTCTCTGCCTAGCTGAGATTGAAGGAGAGTAGAATGGTTTCAACTCTATATCCTGTTCCTCTAGACTTGATTACCACTTCGTTGGTTTTCAGTCTAACAAAAAAAAAAAAAAAAGAATTCAAAGGAAACAGAAATTTTGTAATGTGATTAGTTGCAAGTTGTTAATTAGAAGAGATACACGTTTTCAAGGAAATTCAAACCCTTGACTGGCAGAATATAGTGAAATATTAAAAAATCTAGGAAATAAGCTTCCCACTGTGGTAGAGCACTAGGTAGGGAACAAAACTAATGACTGCCAGCTGGTTTTGGTGAAACAATGCCTAAGTATGCAACTAAGGACCGGTTTCAATCTGTAACATCTTGCATTTCTGCTGCCTCATTTCAGAAGTTTTTATGATATCAGAAGCACACGGGCAGCCCCTTGGAACAGACCAACGACATATATGCCAGAAAGAGTGGAGGAAGGGCTGCTAGATGAAAAAGGCATGAGGCACCAATGCAACACAGACCGGGTAGAACAATCACGGAACAACAACAGCTGGTGTTACATGAAGGCCACCCAAGTTTATGTTAGCAATTGACATGTTGACTGAATCAGACTAGGAAAGGCTGTGTGTGAACATACAGCAAGGCAATGCTCTGCTTTGAAGTTTCTACAAAGTTCTTGAGGTTTGTACTAAAGATTTATTGATCCTTGTCTTCAGCAAGATCTCAGTTCCTCTGATCCTTTCTGTTTTCTTCTAGTTTTCTTTCATGGACTAAAGGACTCCTGTGGGATAATGTACTCTGGGTGCTAAAGAGCCATGGGGCAGTCTTGGTGTGCTCCCTCCTTTCAGTTACTCTGCAAATGTGCAAATAGCTCGGGATGAATAATGCAAAAGCCATTCCACTCTTTACACACTTCTGTTGCCTCTGAAAAGGTTGCATCATTGACCAATACAAGGAAATGTTTAAGATAGAAATCCTTAAAACATATACTAAAAAATACATCCCCAGTTTGAATGAGACAAAAATGCATATATTTTCCCTGCATTTGTTTGGGTTGCGCTCTGATTGCTCATGCATTGATACTCTAATATAAAAATAGATGCTTAGTAATTTAAAATTGGCCTGTGTCACACTCATTATATTTTTGGCATTTATGCTCCCTAGTCCATACTGTATACATTACACTGAAGACCAACACTAACACAGATTAAACCATTAGACTGTGCCAAAAATGGGATTACTTCACTGAAATGGCCATAAAATGCTGGTTTTAAACTTTAATTATTTCAGTTTGCCTCTTCTTGCAGCACACATCTGCACTTACTTAGAATGAGTTTCTACCCACAGCTTCCTCTGGGTAAGCATGTTACTTGCACCACAAGAGGACACGTACAGGAGAGCACTCACAGTAGCTAAGTTTAATTGAGGACCATCAGGCTATGTCTGCAGTCAATGAAGGTTTTTTTTTCCCTCCAGGTAAGTCAAAACATGAATCAACTCTCTGAAGAAGCAGACAATGGTTTTTTCTAAGTACTCACATAGGGTCTCTGGGACTCCCATGTGTAAGAGATGTGTCCTCTAAACCTCCTGACAGCAGCAGGTTAGAGGGACAAGGCAGGCTGAGAACGCTGCTTAACTAGGAGGCCCAGTTAGCAGATCGCCCACTTGACTCTTTAACTAGTATTATGCTTTATTACTCATAAAGGCCTGAAAATGCAGTAAAGAACCATGACGTGGGATAACTAATATCATCAACTGAGACAACGTACGTACTCAAAATCTTCGACAGCATGCATGTGCCACTGCCTAGTTTTGCCTTGCAGTTAGATGTCTTGAGAAATACACACCAATAATGCAATACAGAGTATAACTTCCTCCAAATTTTAACTTTCTACTCTTCTGACATTTTGGGTTATGCTCTTCTCCATTTCAATTGAAAATGTAACTAAGTACTTCACTTTTGAAAGTTTCGATCATAGAGAATAAAAAGTATACTGGTTTTATAAATTCAATTAAAGGCATCTGCATTGTTCTGGTAGTGGGATTGTTTAATTTTTATCAAATGGTTTAAGCTTAAAAAATACCAACTCACCTTTCAGAACATGTATTGAAAATGTTGCAATAAAAATAGCTTTCATAAACACTTTTGTGTGGGAGTATTCATTTGTGTGATCTGGGAGTGGAATGACTAAAAGTATGGATTTTTTATCAATTTTAACCATTTTAATTCCAGCTTGAATACAGAGCCATGCAAGTTCTCTCTGCACAGGCACTGAAGGTAGACTGGTACCTTCAAAGGATGTTTCATCTCATCCTAGAATAACAGTGTAGGAAAGATGGATTGCCCTCAATGTGATGGTCTTTCATTACTAATACAGTAAAATAGGCACAAAGGACCAGCATTTCAATAGTGATGTATCTCCTCATCCATATGCTTGTATGTTAATGCAGGATGGAAATATTTTTTGTGTTTCTTATCAGTTTGCTTTCTGCAGAAAATAACTTCAAATTAATACAGTCCATTTTACTACCTATATTCTTACAGGAAATTCTTTCAAATAAATACACGCCTTTTACAGGACATGCTGCTGGGCAACAGAAGTGCAGTAACAGCAGCCATTTTAAGAAATGTTATGCTCTTGGAAGTAACAGCACACTGGGGTTTGGAAAAAACCAGCTGCAACTGGCTGACAGCTTGGGAAAAGGTGTGTTTTTAGAGCACTGCACTGTGTGGTTGGCATAATTCTTGTCAGTGTTAGTGAGCACAAATACAGCAGCACCGCTCCTTCCAGCTTGCTGGATCACAAGCCACTTGATCTGCAGCTTGAAAGTGGTATGTGGCTCTAAAGTGTTTTTCATGTCAAATGAGAAGAGAGTATTCAAAGATAGTCAGAATATATAATGGCTGCTTTTGAAAGGCTGTACACAAGATATCCTAGGTCATCTCTACCTGTAGTTGTCAGTACAGTAACTTGTTAACATTAAATTGATTCTGAGCTTCTGGAGGAAAGTATCTCAGCTTCCTAGACTGTGTGTATGTATATAATGTTTAAAAGGCAAAGTGAAACATCTTGGAGAAATGCAGCTCCTGTTCATTCTCTGACAGCACAACAGCCTTCTACTACAATCACAATGCTTCTGATGATACATGTACTGAAAACCTTTTGAAGAAAACACCACAGCAGTCCTATCACACCACAGAAGAAAATGGGTAAAAGTGAGTTAATTCAAGGATATCACTCCTTCAACATCCCACTGTTAGATTATGCTTCAATTAGTTTATGAGTGGCAACACATTACATCATACTGACCTCCTCTATTCAGTACATAGTTACAGTAGAAACTCAATAATTTCTCCTATATTGGTTGAAAAACCCACTGTAAATTTTTGAGAGTTGCAAATTGGTATGTGAAAAAAAGTACATTTAAACCCCTCAAGTGTCCTTTGTTCAGTTATTTTTACAGTTATAGCATATATTATTCATTAGATCATATAGTGCTGGTGAATGTTCTGGAAAAATAATGAGTTGTGATCTCGTTTCTCTGAAGTTCCTCTAGACCATCCATCTGAGTAAAAAGGGTGACCACATGAAGGTGCTGTAGGTTTTCACTTGACAGAATGTTTTTTTCCTCAGAAGAACAGTCTGATAAGCCATTTGGGTATACAAGAATCAGGTCCAATACAAGACATTTCTTCAGTAATCTCTTCAACTTGCCTTGAGGAAGACAGGGGAAAAAAGACAGGAGTTAGGGACTAGAGAGTGAGGAGAACAAGTGACTTGTGTTTGACATGGAATCCAATACCCATTCATAGTACTCCTCTGCAGAATTCTTTATAGCTGGGTATTAGGGAATGGTATTACACTAAACATTGAGATTGTAGTTTACCATTGGATTAATTTAAAAAGCATCAAGCAAATGATAGGTCTTTGTGAGTGATCAAGAGATCCTCCAGCAGGACTAGCTGGTCTCCAAACAGAAGCCATTTCCCTTTGTCATCTTCAGTCTTTGTTGTCACCTACCTTGCTTCCCTATAAAGGTTCTCACAACTTAGTATGCTCCTCTTTCTTCTCTTATTTTTGTCCTTCACATTCCAAATTATCTTTTGGATTGATAATCCACCCTTCCTATGGCAAACACATGAGCTAGAAAGGCAGTAGCTCACCCTGACACTGTCTCATTTTTCTGCCCTGTTCCTTAGACTTTGTCTGAAAAAAATGTTAACTGAAACAATTAAGAATATGTTTAATTTAAGGATAAATCTCACAGAAGTCAAACACATGAGAGAATTGGCTACAGTCCCTGAACTGGATTAAATGTTGGGATCTCATTATCTTTACTGTATTCTCTTTCTCTCTATAGGTCCATTTATAGCCTGTGACTGGAGGAACAGATCAATAATTTTCTTTCATGAAGACTGTGAATGAAGAACTCATATTTTCCCTATATTTTTTGAGTGGAAGGTTAATTTTTCAGGTCTTGTTAAAAGCAAAATCACTCCTGTGTAACTTTCCCCCAATGCAGACTTCAGCTTGCTGTGTAAGGTAATAGAAAATTAAAATTCTGTTGAAATCAAATGTACATGATGAGAAATAATGAGGATAAGCAAATTGTATCCCTGCTGGGAAAAAAAAAATTAAAAATATGAAATATAGACCTTTTGGCTAATTAACTTATATTATGTAATATTACTCTCCACTTCATAGGAAATATGCATTACAGAAGAACAGAAAATATTACAAATGCTGAAGTAACATTTCCTTATTTCCCTAATACAGTCTTTCTGCACTTTTATTGCAGGATGTTGTATTAGAACATCAGCCTCACTACCATTTTAAAGATATGCAGAAACCTTTTAAAAAGAATTTTAAAAGGCCAAGTTGACGTCATCATTTCTTTACACTGACTCTGAACTTGGCCTCATATTCTAAAACAACACATTTCTGCAGCAATGGGAAAGCCAAACCAAGCTACTGTGTTTCCCTTCTCAGTGAAAAATTGAACATTTCATAGAATCATAGAACAGTTAGAGTTGGAAGGGATCTTTAAAGGTCATCTAGTCCAACATCCTCCCTGCAATGAGCAGTGACCTCTTCAACTAGATAAGGATGCTCAGAGCCCTGTCCAACCTGATCTTGAATGTTTCCAGGGCTGGGGCTTCTATTTCTCCTTAAGGAGTTCAGATAGAGCATCACAACCAAATACTGACATCCTGTAAGCCTAGACTGTGGAACGTAAACTTTTTAAAATTCCACTACAGCAATTGATCCACTAAGCAATTTATTGCATGTGTGAGTAGCTTGACCTTGGCTGTCTGCCAGATGCTCACCCAGCTGCTCCTTAGCAGGACAGGGGGACAAGGGGTTGCCCCTCCTCAACAGGACAAGGGGAGAAAATAGGATAAGAAAGCTCGTAGGTCAAAGTAAAGACAGGGAGATCACTTGACAATTACTCTTGTGGGCAATACAGATATGACTTGGGGAAAATTAATTTAATTTATTACCAATTAAAAATGATTTGGATAGTAAGAAACAAAGACAAATTGATACAACACCTTTCCTCCCTGTTTTCCCAGGCTCAACTTCACTTTTTCAGTCCAGACTCCTCTGCTTCCCCTCGAGCAGCACAGGGGGATGGGGAGCGTGAGCTGTGATCAGTCCATAACAGCTTCTCTTTGTTGATCCTCTGCACACTTATCCCCTGCTCCAGTGTGGGTCCTCTCCATGGTCTGCAGTTCTTTCAAGGCATATCCACTTGCTCCAGCGTGGGCTTCTCCATGGGCTGCAGGGAAATACCTGCTGCAGTGTGGGTTCCTCCAGGGGCTGCAGGGGAATCTCCCTACCAACAAACTAACTAAACCTGCCCACCCAATGTTTTTGTACCAGCAATTCTTTCTTCTCAGAGCGAACCTGAATAGCATGTTTAGTCAAATAAGTTGCTAACACCTTTTAGAAATCATACTAAGCTTTTCTACCCTAATAGCCTTCAACAGCAGTAAATTCCTTTGGTTAGTTAAGCATAATTTTAAAATGATTTCTACTTCACTATTATTTTTACATGATATAAATATTAGCAAAACACAGAACTGGATATCAGCTATTTTTCTTGCTTGTTATTTGTCCGGTTTTATAAAGTTCTTTGTCTTATCTAAGTACCTAAAATTCTGTCTGGTCTGTACAAATCAGCTTCCAGGGGTGTCTTGAAAGCTGACTTTAAACGGGCTTTTTCAAGAAGAAATGAGAGAGAAAAACCCAGAAGAAATCAAGGGGTGGGGGAAAGATTTTTTAACAGTTATTTATAAATTTTTATTTCATGGCAATATGTTGAAGCTGCTAAGAAAATAAAGTTGACATTGCAGAAGGTGCATAATCATGTGAGGAATACTTGTGCTTTGTAACAGGAGACTAAAATACATTTGAATGCTCTTTGCTTCTAAAAATACCTGGATCTACTACCAGATCTTCTGGGAGAAGAAAAAACAATTCCAATCAGGGATTTATTTATAATAGTCAGGTTTCAATAAGAAGACCTCAAATTACAATGTAAACTTCACTTGTGATGGTATTTTTAGGTTCTGAAAAATATGTACATTAGATGAGACCAGAGGGGCTTTAGTCGTGAAGTTAATTTTGCAGTTATTGAATTACTGTGAAATATTATGGATATAGTACACTGCATTATAATGTACCTGAGGTATAGTACATTTGAAAGGGTCTGAATAAATGTCTGCTGAGACATTTCATTTCATTTTCAGGTTATAACACCACCAAAACACTTGGAGTTTGAGAGCTGGAAAAGTTATAGCAGAAAAGTCAGGTTCTCAATAGTGTAACAACCAGATCGCCCTGTTCAATCCCTTAAATAATGACTACATTTTAAAAAACTCCCACATAGGCTTATTTTGAAGCGGAAAACACTCAGCTTTGAGATGGTCCTGTGTGGCTTAACATATGCTACTGAATCTCAAGTAATTTTTAAGGTCTGGACACTTTGCTGAAAGGGTAGTCTTTCTGCAAGTCCTCATGAGAATGTGGACTAGAAAATAAATGTGTTCTCTGTGACTACTATGCCTATAAACCCAGAATTTTGAGAGAAGTAATAGAAATTAAGTCACTGTAGTGAGAAACTGTTCTTCAATATCTAATATGTGATACATATTAATTTTTCTTTTTGACCTCCTCCAGAACATTATATTTAGAGTGTCTCACCTAAACCATGGAGAACAGTATAAAGACTGAGCAGTATCTCGAGTGATTCCGCTTGCTTATGAAAGACTTATTTTATTCAGTCCAAACTGGTATCAAATACTGTATGTACTGAGATATAGTAATATCTTAGCCTTTTATCCAAACTCTCATCTCGCTCTGAGTGTAAATGCAGAATCAGTCCATCTATGAAAGTGGTTTTCTCAGCCCTCTATCCCTTCCATCCTTCCATCTGCAGGGGAGGGAATCTATCACAGACTAAATTCTTCTTCCTAACCACCAGTCTATATTTCTAAGAGGACTGTGTCTGATTTCCTGTAGAGCTTCTTTGGGGAAAGTCTCTAATTAATATTCTAGCTAAACAGTCTCTAGTGAGACTTGCAAGCAAGACTGGTTGACTATTTTCCCACTTGGAAATGAATAAATGGTGAAAATCTAATTTCCCATTGAAATGACTCATCTGGTTTTCACAGAGCAGGAAAAATAATGCACAGGATATTTCTAACAAAACAAGACTTCTCTCAAAATCCACAAGATTTTTGTTATTTGTGGCCCTCTTCTGTTCCATGAGCTAGATTTCCTGACCAAGGTGTGTCATCCCATGCACCAATATCTCTGACAGGATTTCTTGGTAAGAATTCAGTTTTTGCTCTTGCTGGATGTTTAGGAATGGTTTTGGTTTTCCTTCCCAATAATACTGGGAAGGAAAAAAATAAAACTTCTGTCACAAACAAAAAATTCTCCATCTCAGTCAAATACCTTTTCTCCCCACTTCCTAGTCTCAATTTCCATTGTTTTTGCCACACAATACACTCATCCCTCTTAATTCCTTTACTGAGGTGATGAGACGTGCAGGAAGCTGGGGATGTGTGAACAAGAGTTTCCATCTGCTGCTTCCTGCTTAACCAGTTTCCTTCACTCTGGGCTTCCCCCATGGGTTGCAGTCCCTGAGGGGTGTCATAGATAGCCCACAGCTTCAGACTCTGAGGGATGCCCCTGCCTTGGTGAGGGTCACCTCCTTCCATCGCATGTCCCCTTCCACATATCACTTAGTTTTTTCCAAAATACCTTTCTTAACATAACTCCTCATATGTGTCCTGCTTTTGGCAGCTGCCATTCTTTCTTAAACACTTGTGAGCCAGAGTGCCTGGGCTCCCCTGCAGCTTTGAGTCACAATGAGGTGTTCACATGGGTTGGTGCTGGGGCTGGCTGGACTCAGCTGTAACCATCACAGGACACCTCATGGACCCCTTCAAATAGAGAAACCTGCAGCTTCTGCCTCCCCAGACCTGCCAGTTAGTTCCAATACTGCCTCCCAGATGTTTTCCCCCAGTACTCTGGTGGACTGGTGATGCTGCACTGCTACTACTGTGTTCAGTTTTGGGCCCTTCACTACAAGAAGGACATTGAGGTTCTAGAGTGTGTCCAAAAAAGGGCAACAAATCTGGTGAAGGGTCTAGAGCACAAGTCTTATGAGGAGTGGCTGTGGGAACTGGGGTTGTTTAGTGTGGAGAAAAGGAGGCTGAGGAGAGACCTTGTCACTCTCTACAACTACCGGAAAGGAGGTTGCAGTGAGGTGGGTGTTGGTTTCTTGTCCCAAATAACAAACAATAGAACAGGAGGAAATGGCCTCAAGTTGTGCCAGGGGAGGTTTAGATTGGATATTAGGAAAAATTTCTTTACTGAAAGGGTTGTCAGGCACTGGAACAGGCTGCCCAATGAAGTGGTTGAGTCACCATCCCTGGAGGTATTTAAGATGTGTAGATGTGGAGCTTAGGGACATGGTTTAGTGGTGGGATTGGCAATGCTAGGTTAACAATTGGACTTGATGATCTTAAAGGCCTTTTCCAACCAAAATTAATCATTCCACGATTCTATGTTCCCAGGTGAAGATCCACCAGTCCTACTGTAAGGACTGGAGAAGAAACCTCCAACACCAGCAAGAAATAAGCAGACAGTACTCTTGTTTAAAGGATGTGGGGGGGTTGGGAATGTGGAATCCCTGGGGATTTAAAAAGGGTTTATTTGTCTATCTAGTGTCAGAGTCAGGGTAGTTAGGTGAGGGTTGTGAGGGAGAGAATACAAATGAATAATACTCCATCAATTTATTATTACTACTGTTTTCTATTCTAATACCAATTTGTAAGTATAATGGGATGGCCAAAGTGACTACACTATGGGCTTATGTTATTTCTGCATTTACTGAGGAGATATATATGAAAAGCATGTTCTCTGGGATTTAGAAGCTTCTGATAAATACAAGAAGACACGCTGTAAGGTACCTAGTAGGACAGAACAACATCTGATCACATCCTCAATGGAAGTCCAGACTGCTTTTTCGGAGCCTTTGGCTAGGAAGCCAACTCTAATCAAAATTGATGTCTCAGCAAAAATAATTCATTTAAAGATGAGAATAGCCTTGTTGAAAGGAAACACTGTTTTAAAAACAGTGAAACAAACCACAAGACAATTTTTTTGAATACCATCAGTGCCAACTTAGGATATTTCAATAGTCAGAAAGTAAAATGTTAGGCATTCTCAAATATCTTATAAAAAATTCTAGTGATCTTTAAACTCGCTTTAAATTCAGGGATCCTGGCAACTACTCTGCCCCTTTTGAGATGATCTAGCAGCGTGCTAAAAGATTCCTTGCAGACATGGGCATCTAGGTGCTACACAGAGCAGCTCTGAGGTGGCCTAAAGGGCCAAACCAGCTTGCAGCCCCTGGAACAAGATGACAAACATAATGACACTGAGTCCCCTTGGCTTTCTTTTGCCCTGTCCTACATCTTCTGCACTCTGTGCTAAGCACCACTCAGACAGCATCTTGGCTAAGACTAAAAAAGTCAGTTAAGACCAGCCGACGTGGTAGCTGAGAGTGGTCATTGTCACATAGGCCTAATTGGGTTCTTTAAAAGGATGGAGTTACCAGTTTGCTGAGCCTCTGTAGTGTATTTCATAACTGGCATTAGAGACCATAATGTGCTTGGATGGTTTTTGTACTCCTAATGTGGGTCACATCACTTGGATGACATCATTAACTGTTTCTGTACAGATGTCTCTCAGCAGCTGCATATTAACTCTAGGACCAAGCACAGCAAAATTGGCATCCAAACCTTACATCTTACTCAGTATTTAGTCTGTCTAGATGACAGGTGGTGTTATAGTGCCAACATCCACTTGCATTACCTTTTCTATCTCCACAGTACACTGGAGATTTTTCAAAGTAGAAGAGATCACGTATGGACACATTATTAGAAAATCAGAGACTGTTTGCAAAAAAAAAAAATAATTTCACCATTTAGTAGAGCATGAATTGAGGTAATGTGAAGTTTTACTATTTTCAAGCACTGGCCCCAAAAGTGGCATGGTTGCAGCTAGCAGCCTGTCTGCCTTTCACTGAAACAAGGCTTGATCAGGTGATCTGCCCAGGATTCACAACCTGCCTGTTCTTTCTGGTTTTATTTGGAGAGTATTAGTTTTGAGCAGTGCCTGTGTGTTCCCTGATAAAGATCTCCAGAACTGACTGAATTTTTTTTTATTGTGTGAATTTACCTGAATTAAGACATTTTTGGGTCCAGTTTCTAGCCAAGCCATTGCATAGGTATGACCATCACCTTACAACAGCAATTTCAATAAGATTCAAAGCAAAAGTTTAAATGCCTTAAAGAAAGGTGCAAAGTCTTCAGGATCATGTTATCCTATTTAAGTGAAGGAATTTTTAAGACACACCTGAGGGCATGAAAAATAATGGCAGAAGGAGGGAAATGTGTCCCAGGATAGTCACTTTGAAGAAGAGCTTATCCTCTGTATCCCTGTGCTGAGAACCAGAACCCTGAAATTGTTGATGAGCTCCTTGGTCTGTCCCTCTTTTTGGGAAACACAGTCCAGTGAAAGGTTTACTGTAGAGGTCATCACATCAAAACATAGTAGGAAGGAGAGGCAGAGGAGGCAACGTTCATTAAGATCAGCTCACAGTGTATCTTGCAGAGATAACTGAAGTTAGCTCTTCCATATAGGCTCCACTGCATAAGGTGGAACAACTAACTCTCTTTCTCTCATAACCTCTTGCAGCCATTTTTTTTTAACTCAATCTCTAAGAGCAAATGCAATGACAGCTGCAGAAAAAATAGAATCAGTGAGGTGGAAAGGGAGCATTTCTTGAAGTTGTCATAATTAAATTATAGCCATTACCAAGGTAAGCAGAAGAAACTATAAATCATTCTTGCATACTGATCCAAACAGAAAATGTAAGTTTTTTCCTGATTAATTTGTTTCCCCACATTTATATTGCTAATTATAATTACTCCAAAGAAATTATTAATTAGAAATTATTTTACATTAGGCAATTGCAAGACTTGAAGCTCCCTTCTGAAATAAAAATCTGTAATGACATTACAAATACTGCTATGGTTTTACAGTAATGTAATGTGATTAACTATTACCAAAGATACACAAGTATGACTAAGCAAACTAATTAACAATGTTGTTTAGCATGTCTCTTTATTCTGTTAATATTCTATAATTTGTTCCATCGATGGCAATATAACTCATGGAAGTAATACATTTCTCTTATACAAATAAGAATTTTTGTTATGACAAAACATTTTTATTTTCAAGTACCTTTACAGATTTTTAGACTAGTTTTAGAAGTTCAAATGGGGAGGGGTTAAACTTCAGAAATGAGAACAGCCTGAATAATGTACCAAATAAATCAGTAAATACACAAGAAGTCATGTGGAATATGTAGCAATAAAAATTCATATATGGTTTAAAAATAACATTTATCTTTTCAAATTAGAGGAGGGTATTTTTTTGGGCACCACCTCTGGGAAGTGAACTCAGTATTTCTTCCTGAGGTCTTTTCTTCTTCCCATCACCATACTTCTATTTTTTCTCCCTAGTAGCAGAGAAGGGATCCTTTTCAGCTCTTTATTTCAAGCAGGGATAAGGGCAGAGTTGTATAAAAAGACACAGAGAGAGGCCCTCATATCCTGGTGTGATGAGTGTCCTTGGTTGCCTTAATGTGACCCTGAAGAAAACCTGGATCTGAATGCTAGAAACTTCAGGCAGAAAAGCTTTGGAGTCTCATCTGAATTTCATCACTTGGGCCCATATCTATTTAAAACTATGTTATTACAAAGTGCTCTAGAATAGCTCGAGAGGATAATCCTTGTTTAACAGAAGCATTGCATGATAACTTAATCAGCCTTTTCCATTTGCAGTGTAGGCTGTCTGCATCAATCTACATTGTTAATGATCCCAAAGAGCTCAGAAGGAAGTGTGTTACGAGGAGGAAGAAACAGCGAAGGAAAAAACCTAAGTCTGTAGTTTACCAGGAAGACAAACTACAAAGGCAAATATGAATTATACAGTAATCATGCTAACCCTAGACACTATAGGGAGATTGCTTGCCTAGTAATTCAATGCCATTTATCTTAGTATATACCATGCCGAAGGTTTCAGGATAACATATATATAGTATAGTTTTACAAGACCTTGCTCTGAGTCTCTGACACCACTGGAGCAGAAGGACAGCCCTTCAGGAAGCATTTGTCTCAGCTACTCTACTTCCAATACCAGAAGCACCTTTTGCTGGTAGGATGGGGCTGTGTTACACTGCAGTCTGAGCCCTTATTTTTCACAAAATACATGGGAGCAGGTGGTTATAGCACAATTTTCTCCTTTGTCTGCAGCTACACTGTAATACACACAGTCCTGGTCATTGGTAAGTGCTGCGAACAGCATGGAAAGTATGAGAAATCACACTCTTCTCTCAGCAATAAGGCATATTATGAATTCCAGACCTTTGTCAAGTAGGGTACAAGAAGTTCACATGTCACGTGATGGGGGAGGTGGCCAAATGCTTTCTTGATTTACAAACTCTGTAGCTGTATTTATAAGAACTGTAAATCAGTCCATTTTGGTGATTTATCAACAGTCAAAGAAGTTAAATTTGAAAGTAAACCAAATACAAAATGGAACCAGGTTTCTCTGGAATGAAGCAGTTTGAAAATCGCACATGGATAGATGGATGGATGGATGGATGGATGGATGGATGGATGGATGGATGGATGGACGGATGACACAATGTATCTCCAGTTGGAATATTCAGATGATAAGTTAGACTACAAGTAGCATGAAATCAAACTCCCTCCTCAATTTTCTCATTTTCTGTGCTCTGAAAATACTAATTCTCTTAAACTGGTATTTGCAGTAGCAGCTGTTGATGATTGTTAGAACTGCAGTTCTTTACAGTTTTAAATAGAGTTAGTTAACATTTTTAGAATTAGAAAAAGTAGCACTTAACCAGAACACAGTCCAAAGGTGGCTTATCTCTCTTCAGTGATATAAAAAAATGTTTACTTTATGTCTGTCCAGTCTGAGAGCTATTAAGAAGTTTTCTTTAAAAAAATTGTGTCTTAAATATCTATTCATATGTATATGAAAAGACTGTCATATTAAAATACATCTTTAATACCTATTCATAACTTCAAAAAATATTGAAAGTATGTATAACTCTTTAATTGATACTCATGAAAACTCTCCTAGGCAGGGTTTAGGGTCAGTTCACCCCAAATCCACTATTATCTCGAAGGGGTGGGTCACTACTGTACCATCTTGATCATTTAGTCACGTCTGTAAGCAATAGCTTGGCAATGAACATGCTTATGGGAAAAGCAGGGTTCTGTGTATGATACAGCAGAAGCAAGGATTTACTCTCCTGTGGTAGTAAACAGCATTGTATCATACCATAGGTTAACAATTCACTTAGCAATCTTCCAAGCAGTTAGGGTTTACCATGCCGCTAGACAGTTGCGCTTAGCTATCCTAAGGCATATTTGGTATTTTCAGAACCAAAGGGCTACAGACCATGAACATGACATTTTCAGTGACATGAAAGTAAAAACATCCCTGGACTGAAGTCCCTAAGAAAAGCCACTGAAAAGATAGATCGTAATAGAGAGAAAATTTTTTTCATTTGAACTCATCACCCCTGCCCTAAACACGGGTCTGCTGCATGAAAGAAATTTGATGTTCCATAAATGAAAACACAGTTTCCCAGAGAGCTGGAACTTCAACCCAGAATTTCTAAAGCTGGGTCAGCTGCATAGTTCTCACTGTAGAAAGCAGAAGAAGTTTGAAGCCAAATATTTGATATTTCCACTACAAGGCAGATGTACAGAAACTTTTGTGGCTGTGTCACCTACCCGGGATTTTACAAGGTTTTTACATTATTTTTATCAGTGTTTACTTTATCTTGGCCTGAGCTGAGTGTGTTTCAAGCTAATTGATCAGTATTAGGAAATGTCATTGCTATGGGTATATCAGTCATTAAAATTAGAGTTCTAGAACATGCTGGCAAAACCCAACTAGTTCCAGATTTCCCCAAAACGTCAGAATCTGCTTCTTATTGACACTCGGGTTTGGAGGCTGGTAAAAATAGAGGTCTGTTATGGTGTTCAGTATTTCTCCCCATTCCTTCCTTCCCTCCCCCAGAATTAGTGGTATGGCAGAACTAAATATGGGAATGTAGTCAAACACTAGGGATTCTTAGGGAGCTTGTGATACTGCAAGGCATCTTCTTGGTTATCAAGGGAACCCAGTTCCAAGAAATCATAAGCATTATGCGGTATGATCTCTTCTTGAAATGAATTAGTTTAATTCAAAAATCAATTAAATTTAACTCCCAACACTCCTATAGAAATTCAGTTTCAGAAGCTCTTTGATGATTTAAACTTCTGTTTAATTCCAATTTGAAGTTATTCAAGGCTACTTTATACCCACTTGCTCTTGTGCCAGCACTGTACTTCATCTTAAATAGTTCTGTAACCTCCCTGATGTATTTATAGAGAGCAATCACATCCCTTCTCAATTCAAGTCTCGCTTTGCTAGACTAAACACATCTTTTTTAGTCTCCTCTCATAAGATTGCTTTCTATTTCTACAGTCATCCTAGTAATCCCTTTACCGATTTAATTTCTCTTGAATTTGGGCAATCAGAACTGTAGACAGTATTCAGGATGAAGTCTAATTAATGTCTTTTATACGGCATGCATATTTCCTTGCCTTTTCTGGGAAGATCTCACCAGAATTGTATACCTTTTTCCCAAGTGTATCTCAGCCACCCTATGACAACACTCAGGCATACAATCAATCCTCTCTCCTCCCCAGTTTCCTGACCATGATCTCACACTAGTTTCTCTTCCAGTTCCCTCAGCGTGCAGATTCCCTCAGCTATAGCCTTACACTTGGAATGTATAGAAAAAAATCGCATTTCTCATACTCAGTCTTGTACAATACTTTGCTCCTCTTTCATGTCAGTGTTCTCTCCAAATTCTGTAACATTAGCACACATCTTTTGTGTGCCAAGACCAGTAAATGACTATAGTAAATAAGATGAACCTCACAGAACACTAATAATTTCCTGTCAGTACAGGCTATTTTGGTTTCTCCTTGAAGAAGACTTTATCCACCTTTCAATTGTTTCATCAATCTCTACATTAAATACTTTCCTGAAGTCACGTACATGCTCTGCATTTCTTCTGTCTATAAAAATTCATTCTCTTTTTCCAAGTCAGGTCAGGTTGCCGCAGCTGCCTTTGGTGAATGTATGCTCAGCATCAACCTGTTTGCTTAGGTGTCTCTATTCATTCCTATTTAGGCCAGACTCACAAGACCACAGATGCCCAGATCATTTAACTTTCCTTGAATACAGACCGTTCACTTGCTATTCTCTAGTAGGAAGAAATTTTTTTCTGTGTGGGTGGTGAGACACTGGCACAGGTTGCCTAGAGAAGTTGTAGCTGCTCCCTCCCTGGAAGTGTTCAAGGCCAGGTTGGACAGGACTTTGAGCAATGTAGTCTAGTGGGGGGATGGCCCTTCCCCTGGCAGGAGGGTTGGAACTGGATGATCTTTAAGGTCCCTTCCAACCCAAACCATTCTGTGATTCTATGATTCTAGTGATATGGTACTCTGTGTAGTTTGGTTGAGTTACTTAAAATCTTTTCTCTATTTGGTACTTTCTTTTTGAAGCATCGTTTTCTTTTATAAGAAGCTCCAGAAGAACACAGGCAGTACCCAAATGGTTCAGTCTCCCTCAGCCTACTCCAGAAGTAAGGCAGGATATTCAGCCTGCAACCTAGCTCCCTGGCCTACTGCCCACATCAGACACCCCTGGGTGACTCACAACAGAAGCCTTGAAAAGACCGATATTCTTCAGCCTTTTCCCAGCCAGCATAGCCAGCATACTCAAGGTTTTTCTCAGGCTATTCCCAAAACACTTCTCTACTTAACTGTACCTAACAAATCTCCTTGAGGTAAGTCCTAACCTCTCTGGCAGTCACCTCACTTTGCCTGGTCTGCAACATTTTATCCCAGCTGCTGTGAGTCAGTCACTGAGCCGCAGCTGGGGAACTAGCTGCTCACTGTTAACTCCATTATGCCTGTTCATGACAGAGTTTATCCAATTGTAATCGCATATACTTTAAATATACAGAGACCTGAGGTCTCACCTCAGTGGTAAGTTTGGCTTTTGGCATATTTACTCCTCGTGTATCATTGGTGTAAATGAAAAAAAAGTAAAGCTAAAGAAATAATTCAGAGAAATAATTCAGGTTGGTACAATCAAACTTAAATATTGAAAAATAAACAAAGCAAAATTATGTATGATTAACATGCAGATCTGAAATACTCCAAAAAAGTTTCCTTAGTAGAAGTAGTAGAAATGCCATTATCTGAATATCTTAAAAATGCAAAAAAAAAAACAACCTGGGAATACATAGCAGAGAATAATTCCTGATGTTGTAGAAAAATGTTTATCTCAATTCCATAGCTCTCAAAATGACCATCTCATTTAAAGAGATGGAAGGCTTACAAAGTTTTTCATTATTACTAGTGCTTGCCCTGAAAGTAAAAGAAAACACCAAAAAAAAAGTCTTTTAGTTAAAGATTCCAATGGTTTCCTGTCTCATAAGTATTCTTTTACTTTCTTCACCCTCAATTTCACTTATTTGTGGGGTATTGTCTAACATAAAAACTTATTTCTTCTTTCTGTGGAGCACCACAAGAGTGCCTCAAGGAATTCAGACAGCCAAAGTGAGACAGATGTGTTAAAGAGATGGATGCCAAGGAAGTGGTTTGGTTTCTCAAACAATGGATGTGAAGGACCAGGGACTAAGTGGAACAGAGTCTTGGCAGGACTTGGGGCAGGGAGGAGGCAACACATGACTTTTATCTTATTGTAAGGGAAAGCAAGAAAATCATGTGTTCTGCTTTCATAAACTGATGCTTTAATTGTCAACTTTTCTATTTTAAGTGCATATTCCTCACACTGGTACACAGTTCAAAACTGCCTTAAAGATAAGCAGTAAATAAACACAAGGAACTGCAAACTTACTTCAGCCTTTAATGTAATGGACTAAACTGCAGTGAAGTCTACTTTTTATTCTTCATGTGCTGAGCATGAGATATATATGCTGAAGTATGTAATATTGAGGCAGTTTGATTTTTTCATGACAGTAAAATCTTTTCAGATAGGTCAGGAAAAGGCTATTGCAGTTCAAAGGGAGAAGGCAAGGAGTATATCCTGCTTATGTCAAGGTTTTCAGAAATAAGATGATGTAATTCATCACAAGAAATTAAAAACACCTTGCCTTTATTATCTCTCAGAAGTTACATCTTGAGCTTTGAAATATTGGAGTGACACTGGGTTGTTACTACAGCTTAGTAAAACAAAACAGTCTCCATTTCTGAAAACAGATGCTTTCATTCTCAGATCATGCTAACCCAAGTAAATTAAAAGTTTTTTAATTGCAGTGTGGTAATACCCAGAATCAATTAGCCACATGATCCTAATATTTGTGTATCTCAAGCTTTTTAAGAAAATACTAACTGAACTGCTTTCTAATGTCTTAGTCAAAATCTTTACTTCCTCTGAAGGATAGCAGGGCCATGCTTTAATCTAGAGCAACACAGAACATAGCTCTCAGTGTCTAGGAAAACAGACATTTCTAACCATTGCCTAAGCAAGAATCATGGGGAAATGAAGGCTGTACATATTTTTTTCTCTGTCTCTTTCCTACTTCTCAGACATATCAGTCACTTAATCAGCACCAAGAGTTTCCTTGCTTCTGCAGTTCACACTATGTTTAGGTACTGAAAAGACAGGCAGGTTTAAAGAAGGGCAGCTAAAGTGAAAATATCACCTGTGAAGAGAAACTAAAGAAACTAAAGCCCACATGCTACAGTCTCTGTACTGAGTTCCCAGTTACTTCTTGGGGAACTATGCACAAGAACAACACAATCATTATCAACCTTCCTTTTAATATTGGAGGTGTACAGGAGTGTGTATTTCTTTATATAGGTGCCTTAGGGGAGAGAAGCTTTGAATCAGATGAGGTCCCTTCTAGTAATTATGTAGGACAGGTATTGGTGACTAATTAACTCAATAACCAAGAGGGTGGAAAAAAAAAGGAGAAGTAAAACAATGGTATTTTTCAATACTGGAAGAGAACAAGATGGGACATAAGTTTAAATTTGTAAGAGGAGGGACTGTCTGGGAACTATTGAAGAACTCTTACAAGTCTTGGTGAGGCAGAGCTTTCCTGGCCTGGCAGGAACTGTCCTTCTCAATTTGGTGGCAAGTGAACTGGAAATCCACATGCCTTGCAGCTGTAAGTTTGCAGTTTCCTCTACATGAGTGTGTGAGAAATCACAATACTGTAAGCATGATCAGCAGAGTCAGCATGAACATCTTTATGTGTTTCACCTTCTGTGTGAACAAAATAGGGACCACAGCTTTCTGTTAAATGATAGGAGCATGTAATAGTTGTGAGAGCCTCAAGTGAATATTGAGTGGGGAACAAGGCTAATGGTAAAAGTCATAGGCATTTCAGGATATAGTTTGTGACTTACATTTGCTGCAGCAGCACCCTTTTCTATTTTTCTTCTAGTTTACTTTCCTTTGTTTCTCTAGGATCATTTCCATGCCACTCCCTCAAACTTCTTCTTTCTTGAAACCTCCTTGAAATCTTCAGCCTAGGTGCTACAGACTCCCCTACTTCCATTTCTGCCCTCTTCCCTTAGTCCATTCCTAATCTTGTACCAGGCTAAAGGGTGAGAAAAGCCAGAAAAAACTGCAGACAGCAAAGCTCAGTGCTCCTGCATCAACTGAAATATGCTCTCTCTCATTCCTAGGACTTTTTCTAATGTTATATGCCTGTAATACAAACAACAAGAAGCAGGGTCTGTGCAGACAGGATATTGGGGTGAGCTGTTCAAACCAGAACAGAGGCAAACTACAAAGTTTGTTATCACTTGTTTATTGACCTAAGCTGTTGTCTGCACTCAATATGTCTGTGTTCCTGTTAAGAGAAAACCTGGATACCAAAGTCTGGCCCTACACCTCACAAATTTTTCAAGCACCTGTATGGCTGAAGATAACTGTGTTTCAGCAACAGAGTTCTGTAGGTTCCTAGATTTCTGTAAAAAGTCTTTCTAGACCTGCCAACCCTTATGACTGAGTTAAAGAGCTCCATCCCTATTACATGCCAGAAACCACTCAGATTTGAATTTTCCCCCTGACGTATATGGTCTGGTTGAATTTCCTATGAACTAGGGTTTATTTAAATTTTAATAAACCATTTATTTTATAGCATTTTCCCCAGGATTTGCAGCAGATTCTAAAGCGTCAATTAACTTGACAATAAGGCTCTTTCGAAAATAAAATAAAGCTTTATTTAAACAGTCAAATAATCGTTTAAATTATAAATGAAGTGGAACTAAGATTATTCCCTGTATTTTTGCAAGTGGAAGAACAGCTGAGAATTAATTGGATCAGTTTCTCTTCAAACTGATAGAGTTCTAAAATATCCTGCCTTAAATCTCCATTAAACAGTTTCAGATGTATTCAGTGGAGCCAGGCACTCTAATTTCTAGCCTGCAGAAGTTCCACAAGGATTCTGGGACCCACTAAACACTGGAAAGATGTAGGTTTTCTTCTTGGAATTACCTTAGCTAATGAGGCTGGCTTTCTTCCCTGGAGATGGCTAATCAAACTAGCAGGAAAAATGTCTGTGTCTCACTCCTCAGAGATCTCCCCAAACTCTAAGAAAGTGAACAGGTTGTTTCCTGATTGCTAGTCGGTTGGGCATGAGCCAGCAGCTGGAAACTTCTGTGACTTACAGCACTGAAATAGGGATCATCCAAAGAGAGGAGAAAAAATTTGTCACAGTGAGAGACAGTGTCAGAAAAGAGGTTGTTTGAGATTTTAATCTTTTCTGGTCACTGAGGATTGCAAAGGCCTTTTTTCCCCTAATCGAGAAACTAAAGAAGAGCTTTCCCAGAGAGTTATATATCTCTTCCATATTGAATTGTATGGGATTATTCCAGTTGCATAGCAGTAGTCCCTCATACAGGCTATGCTGTCCTAAGAGTCATAGGCTCAACAAAGGACATATTGATAGATTAAAAAGTATGTATGAGTTTATTTAGAACTTCTCTTCAGCTACCTGCTGCAGAGATCAGAACTGGGGTTGTGGGTTTTTTTGGTTTCTTTATTTAGTTGCTCATCCATTTGGTTGTATCTTAGGTTTTATTTACACATCAGGTGTTTTGCAATCAGTCCAAGCCATCTACATTAAATTACTGTTCCAACATTTTGTGCAAAGTCTGTAACTATTGAGGAATTTGTGAAATTTTTTAAATTAGAAGACTGTTTAAAGAGAGACATATATTGTCATGTGAGGGAACTCTGTTCTACAATGTTTTACCAGAATATTTACGCAAACATCAGCTGATTCTTTTCCCAGCTCTGTCCTTAAAAATATCTCTTTCTATGGCAGTGCTTACAGGTCACAAACAGCCATTGATAGCCTCATTAAAAGTTGCAGAATTTGAAACAGCTAAGTGCTAATACAATTTCATTTCAAAATGGCACTGCTTTATGGGATCTAACATTTTAACCTACTACTCTTTATTTCCCTGTCCTAACACCAATGTTCTAGTAGGTCCAACAAAAGCACAAAAATTTAGGACTGCAACTCTACCCTTTTTCCATATTTTCCACTTTTCTACCTTTGCTGCATTAAGATATTGACTCATTTGCAGCAAGTTACATAATATGTTGTAATACTTAGAGATTCTTGTAATAGACAGGCAGAACTGAGTGCTGTTTTACCTTTGGCTTTTAATTTCTCAGCGCATTTCAATTCAGAGGTAGACCCCCTGGAGGAACGTTTTCAGTATGCCCTACTGGGAAATACCTTAAGTGTGCACACAATTATAGATCATTACAACAGTGGGAGTCATTTGCCTGTCTGCATTCTCAGTCTTCATGTTGAGATGAGACTTCACTGTTATTTTTTGATTGATAGAGAAAAAGGGGAGTTTTATGCCAATATTAAGTATACTTAGAGGTATGTATGCATCTATGGCATTCTTGTATATAAATGCTAAAAATCTAATTAGAAGAGGACATCAGCATCACATTATACAGATCCAGCAACCACTTTATGGCTTTAATTGCTGTGTGTCTACAAGGTAATATGTTGTTTCTTCACTTATATACATTAAATGGCTTTATATTTTGTTCATGATCCTCTGATTAAACTGGTAGTTTTTTAATCTCTCTCTGATTAAACACCAAAAGAACAGTAGGGAGTCAATTTGGTTACCTAAATTTCATTTAGTGACATTTGAAATGCTCTAGGATACCTGGGGCACTCAGATGGGTCTGACAGTCACAACATCCGATACAGAAATACAGAAGTTCCATTCTGGAATGAGACCTGGATGCCAGATGGCACACCCTAGAGCATCTCAATTGCTGCTACATACCTATGTGTGCTTAACTAGGAGGAGAATCCAGTGAACTTTAAGGTAGTAATTTAATTAAAACCCCTACCTAAAACTGATGTCTACATTCATAATATAGTCACTGGAGAGAAGTAGGTGCCTTAGAAACCTACATTTAGACAGAAAACATTTCAGGTCCTTAGAAGCCTCTAGTTACTTGTCTATATCTATTACATAAGCAGTGAATATATGCACTTAAATATGGATTTATCTGTTCTAAGTTTAACTAACTAAAGACTGTAGCCATCTACAGGACTTTAAAAGCTGAACCCAGCTCCAGAGTTCAGTACCTACTGTTGTTTGGGATGATTTGGCTAATCAGGACAACTGCATGGGCATGACAGATGAGACACAGGACCTGTGGGAAACTTGCACCCTTTTGGAACAGCAGCTTGAGACCAGGTCACTGATAGATCCTATGGTATTTCAAACTGTGCTGAGTGGTTGTGTTTAGCTAACCAAATCCCTCCCTTCATGTGATGTAGGTGTCTAAGCTCTATAGTAATCAGTGGAAATCTAAGGCTTGATTCAGGCATCTAGGCAAGCATCTACTGCTGTCTGAAGTGCCTCAGGTTACCTAAGACATCCTCATTCTCATAGGTTTGACCTACAAGGGACATTTATCTTTCTTGAGTGGCCACTGTAGATTAAAAGAGATACTTTAGGGAATCATGGTTTTTGTTTAGTCAAACAAATTGAGCCCTAGGTCTTCACTCACTATACTGGAAGTTAAATCATATTGTAGCCATACATAGTAGTCTGAAGACAGAGCTCAATCTCTCCTCAGGTTTCATCTTTCACTGCCATTTCTTGCTCTCGGAGAAAGGGACAGATTAGCTAGGGGAGGACGCCTTTAAAACTCATTAAACTCAGTTGTTTAGCTCCCTTATTAATACTTACAATGTAAATTATGAATTTCCAATATCTGAATCTGAAAATATATCTCACCTCTTATTTAAGTTGTTTGCTGTAGTTTATGGAAAAAACAAGCACTTCCAATCGACAATTCATCCTACCTTGTAGGTGAGGGTGTATACATTTTTGGAGGTGTCTCTTGACAGTTAATATAGAATCACAGAATCACAGAATAGCTGAGCTTTGAAAGTGCCTCTGGAGATCACCTAGTCTGACCCCCATGTTCAAAGCAGGGTCAGCTACAGCAAGCTTCCCAGGACCATGTCCAGTCGGGCTTTGAATATCTCCAAGAACGGAGACTCCACTGTCCCCTGGGCAATTTATTCCAGTGTTTTGTCATCCTTATAGCACAAAAGCTTTTTCTCAAGTTTAAATGTAATTTCTTGCATTTCAATTTGTGCCCATTGCCACCTATCCTATCACTGGATACCAGAGAAATTTGGCTCCATCTTTCTTTAAAACTCTCCTTCATATACTTATGCACATTGAAAAGATTTACTCCTGGGCCTTCTCTTTTCTAGGCTAAACAATGCCAACTCTTTCACCCTCTCCTTATATGTTAAATGGTCCAATCCCTTAATCATCTCTGTGGCCTTTTGCTGGTCTTGTTCAAGTATCTCCGTGTCTCTCTTGTCCTGAGGAGCACAGAACTGGATCCATCACTTCAAATGTGGTCTTATCGGGGGTGAGTAAAGGGGAAGGATCATTTCCCTTGAACTGCTGGTGATGTTCTTTCTAATGCCATCCAAAATACTGTATGCCCTCCGCCACAAGGGCCCATTGCTGACCCATGTACAACTTATTTAGCACTAGAACCCCAAATCTTTTACTGCAAAGCTGCTTTCCAACTGGTCAGTCCCCCAGCATGTACCAGTTCATGGGGCTATTCCTCCCCAGATGTAGGACTTCACTCCTCCCTTTTCTTGAACTGCATGAGCTTTGTCAGCCCCTTTCTCCAGGCTGTCCAAGTCACTCTCAATAGCAGCGCAACCAACTGGCACATCAGCTACTCCTCTCAGTCTCATATTGTCTGTAAAATAATATTGGCTGCCTCAGCCTTTACCTTTGCTTTTGTCACCAGATTCCCTGCCTTATTCAGCAGCAGTCTTACATTTTCCCTACACTTCCTTTTTCTGACTTCTGGCCTTTGAGGTCCCTCAGCAGATTCAAGTCAGATAGATAGGGTTTTGCTTTCCTTACCAAATCCCTTCATGCTTGGAGAATGGAAGGAATCCAGATGGTTAATGTGGGCTAGGTAATGTTTAGATGGAATATCGCCCTTCTTTTAGCAGGTTCATTTCATGTAAAGCCTGATATATAGAATCAAGTTAATTACCTAAGTTAGACAGTTTGGAACCCTAGGTTTGATTTCAAGCTGCAAGAGCTCTGCACTTTTATTAGAACTGTTTTCTCCTATACATGTAATTTCCTATTCAAATTTACCATGCTGTATACAGCTGTTACATTACAAAGAACTAGAAACAGTTAGGGAGAGTGAAAGCCTTCCTGTCTGTGATTTGCTGCTGCTGCCTAGTCAATGTAGCCAGGGCCTTTCTGCTCTGCCTGAGGCTCCTATCAATCTGATGCATCTGGAATGCTGCAGACAGTCAGGTGTAACTGCTATAGATGCAAAACACTGCCAAGAGGGATAAATTTATGCACAATACCGAAGGCAAACAACATGCAGTACACTCAGATATTATTGTGTGGGGTTTAAAAAGAATAGGAAAATAGAGATGTTTACATGCACATGCAAGAGTAGAAACCATTGCAAGTTAATACAAGACCAAAATTTTTGTCAATGTTAAATAAATATTACAGGGTTTTTACTGCTGATTATGCAAGGGTTCATGTTGAATTCTACCACAAGGAAGCTGAACTGTTTTACTGTTAATTAGTTTTACTTAATCAAAATAGGCTTTCTACTTGCACCAATTCATATCAGCTTAGATATTGAGCTAAATTATATAACTTTTACGTTCAATAATGTTACTATTTGGATACAAAACGCTGAATATTTTTTAAAAACATCTGTATCTGTCTGTGACTTGCTATGCATATATCTATATCTAGCAAACCTAACTTCGAGGAAGAGCTCATGATGCACTACAGGGAATGTATCTAGATTTCACTCACTTTTTTATATGCTAAAGATATCCTGAGATGCATGTAGTAGGTAAAGAAATAAAATATTCTTTGTTCATAAATAGGTAAGTTTGTTGAGTTCACAACCCAAGAATCATTCATGTCCCATTCATGAACTACTCCTATACAGTAAGGGACAAGAAAAATATGTGAGACTCTTCTTTTACTGTAATTTTGCAGCTGCTAGCTGCTTCTCCAGGAGCCCTGGACTGCTGGGAAAAATATGCACCTAAACAGGTGTTGATAAATTGCACATATGCAATAGGAACATTGAAGGAGATGTCACAGATGTCATCTTTATGACGCATGTGCTAAGCCATCGATCTGCCATGGACACTAATCCTGACATGCCCAACTTCCTGTGCTTACATAGACTGATTTGGTGCCCCACATACGAAGTAAAACTCAACAAGCACTGATGTAAGGTCATTTTTTATGTGTGCACAGAACTGTGCAGGTGAGATTTATTTGTCCAGGACTATCATGCCTCCTGATCAGCACTGTGCCTATGACCTCTTTAAGACAGGCAGTTTCTGCATGATGAACATTCCTGCCAAGTCAACATGCTGATTGCTCAGAACATGTCTACTTTATGTTTTCTGTTGTTAATGACAAATCCAGGACAGAAAAAAAAAAAAAAAAGAAAAAAGTAACCCCATATTACTCACTTATACAAGTATGTAGCCTTGTCACCACTACCTCTCATGGACCAATGTACGGTAACAGAGTCACCTTCCTTTGTGCAATAACAAGATTCTCTGACACTTTCTTTTACTATTTTTTGCAGAACACAAAATGGCTTCATTCACTTACTGATTCAATTCTGCGTGATCTACTCTTTAGTATTGGCTCTGATTCTCTACATATGAAGAAAAGTTGCATGACAATGTTTTAACTCCTTTCCTAGCAAACGTACTTCACCCAATATAAGAAAGGTCTTGATTTGACTAAATGGGGTAAATGGACAGCTGCAATGAAAAGACATAACTACAACATCTGGTGCACTTCAGACATAAACAAATCTGTGCCTGAGGGGTCTCACCTTTCCAGTACTTCAGCAGATTTCTTTGGTGGAGCCCAGGACTTCTGTTTACTCTGTCTTTTGAGCTTTTGGAAATGATGCAGGCACATTAACAGTTGCAATGCTGTTGCCAGATCAGCTACAAAGAGCAAAATGCGAGCCGAAGTTGTTCACTGCACTGGTAACTTATCTGTTGTTTACCTATGAAAGTGCATTCAGGACTGAATTCAACCAAATAGAATGGTTGATGCCTTAGTGTCTTTCTGGTCCCCAGGTGTCAGAAGGCACCTCTCTGCAGAAGGAGATGGCTCTTCCATGAGTCTTGTGTCCCTCCTACTAATCCTGCTCAGAATCAAAATACCTTAAGACTTCTCAAATAGGTCTAGACACCCATGTGTGGGCAACTCACTGAACCTGCAGAGTGGGAGTCAGCTGCACATTGCAGACAGCTCCATTTAGGCATCTCAATGTAGGTGTTTACATATGATTTAGTTGTTTCTGTTCCCATTGGAGTCAGCAAATATCTGTAGTTTATTTCAGTTGCTCAAACATAGCCATCTGGTGCAACATTAGTGTTCAAGACATACTTGCGAGGCTGGTATATATGACGAGGAAGACTTTTTGAAGACTTCCTGTCTTTCTGAAGGAGCAACTGGAAGCCAGGTTTGATAGCTGAGATATGGGTGACTGACTAGAGCACCAAAAGTCACTTCTAACACTTCAGAATACTCTGCCAAATTTTCACATGCAAGTCTGTTGGCAGTAACGTACCAAACCTACTAGTCTTATGCAGATCTCTTGGCAATCGTAGAACACCTTCAGAATAGGCAGGATATCCTACAAAATCCAAAATGAAATCCAATGTATACGCTTAGGCAACTGAATACTTCTCCATTGACTCTGAGGTCTTGGCTTAGATGTCCATTTCATGCATCTTGACCTTTATATAGGCAGCTCAGGAGATGAATCTCATCTAAAACTTGTGTATCTTGGGTAGCTGCAGTGCATTGGTAACCAGCAATGAGAAAACCAGTAACAATAGTGACTAACAAAATAATTTGCTCCACTCCTCTCCCCTATTTACAGTTCTTTTATTTTAGAAATTGGTACTATGGTGTAACTTTGCAAGAGCTCAGTTCACTTGCCCATGCACGGGCATCTAGTGCCATTTGAGATGTCCTTAACCAAAGTATCCTACCTACTCTCCAGCTGCCACGTACAGTAGCATGGGTCTATTTTAGGCAGTGCAATATCTGCCAGCCCACCCACACCTCACATGTCTGGATGCTCTAGGACAACTCAGATGGCAACTGATATCTATGTGTGTGCAACTGTATTGAGTCCTAGTTGATGAACTTTTACATGTCTAAAGTTACTTTTCTTGAATCTTATGCTTGTTGACCCTTGTTCAACAGCTACACTCAAGCTAGTCTTTTATAGCAACTATATCCAAAGCAGTTGCATTATTTTCATTGCAAATTTGGATCTATGATTCAGTTGCAGTTTTGCTCCAGGATGAAAGAAAATGAAAGCAATGTCTGGGTTTTTTGTTTTTGTTCAAAATCTAAAATTTAATATTCTGTAGTATAAAATTGATAAAAGAGATGTGTTCTTTAGCAAGATCTTATTGTTCACACATTCGCAATTTGAAAAGTATTCTGTTCTTTGAAGTGAAAATAATGGTTGATAATATAGACAACATTTAGATACACTCTTATAAATACACAATTATAAACACCAAAAATCACAGATTGTCATTTACTAGCTGTCAATTTCTTCTGGACAAGTGATTCCCAGGAAGTTGTAATCTTTTGAGACAAGAGATAGTTTTGTAGCAATAACTCATCTCTTCTAAGCAACCTTTAGTTATTTTGATAGCCCACTCTGTGAATAAGGACACCAATGAAATGGCTGGATCAGAAGAGCTGTGAGAAGAAACCCCAAACTGCTCCAGGGTACTATCTTGACACTGCATTGTCTTTTTTGTTTGTTTGTTTTTATTTCTGTAATAATTATTATTGAACAAATTCTCAACCCATGTTGAGACATGTTTTAATCTCTCAACATATATGTGCCTTTTTATTTTTGAGTTTTGAGAAGAATCAGAGGCATACATAAAGAAATCCAGTGGGATTTGAAAGGGAAAATGAAATTAGGAAACTGTCCATCTTGTATTTCCATATGAGGCAAGATATCAAGCTGTCTTAAGAATCTAGAGAGCCAGAACACAATGCTCCTTAGAGAGTTGTGTCTTCCTGGTCCAGGAAATGGCCTGCAGCAAGCCCATGTTGCATGTGTAGTGTGTGAGGCCAGTCACACTGTGCATGGAACAGGGAATTTCTCACAGAAGGTATGGGTCAGCTATGTGACCATACAGCCTGAAACATATCACCTCAGGCTGTCCTCCTCTGATGTGCTTGACCTCAGCCTGCACCAGCACTATGTCGCTTCATGCTTGGCATCTTTGGCTGTTAGGCCTTCTAAAAAATGCCTATTGCCCTAAAAAATGACCAACCTATGGCTTCTGGGTCACATTGTGAATGGAAGTCTGTGTTATCCATTGCATAGGGAGTTCCTGCCATCTTTGTAGAGGCATACTGGTTCTTATGCATCCATTGAGACACTAAAACCTTATTCCTGATGCTTTTTGAGAGATCTGTTATTCAAAATGAATTGGGGAGGATTATGTGAAATTGCAATCTGTAATTTGCATGCCTTCAGGAAGGGCTTCTTTCAGGTCTGGATATTGCTGCTCATGGTTGTTAAGTTCTGTCCTAGGCTGGTGATAATAGGTACTTCTGCAGTGATTAGAGAGAAAGGGCTGGGAAGCATCTTCCAACTCTCTGAAGGACACCCATGGATTATACTAGTGGGCTGTCTATGCTTTCTTTTTTCTCCCATACATGCCACAAAGCAAACAACAGATGTTTCAGTCTGCAATGCAGTGCCAGCCCACAAAGCAGAGAGAAAACAAGTAGAAAATTACATTCTCAGCTTTTGTTCTACTATTCTACTTATTTCAAAGTAAATAAAATTCATACCATCTACTTTTCAACCTTGAAACCCAGTGTAAGTACCAAAGTATGCTGCTTGTGACTTGGCCACATCCCAGTCTTTTCTGCAAGTCAGGTAGATGAACATTTTATCCACTTCAAAATTTTCAAAAATGTTCCCATCTCCTTCTTTCATTCTCACAAAATTATCACTCAGATATATTTTGCACCACAGTGTTCTCACTGACAACCCCAGTATTACCTGTCCAGTCCTCTCAGCAAAGTGAGTGGCACAGGTTTTTTTTCCCAGACGTAACTCTCTGCACAATACCTTGGAGTGGGAAACTTAGGAGAGCTGAAAATTGACCCTTGATTTTAAAATCTGCTCTGTGATGCCTGAGAAGAACAAAGAAGAATAAACCAGAAAAATCTGGCTTGAGGCCTTCTATTTATTAAATCACAGCTAGATTAATACATACCTACCCCACTCCATGGGTTTGCTCAGGCCAAACTCACATTAAATTCCATTGGTGATTTGTCTTGACTAAGGATTAGTGCCCAATCCTCCAAAGTATTTACATCTCTTGGAAGTACTGACATCCTCTGTTCTCACTGGATCCTATGTGAAAGGATGGCACACGGCCACATGGAGAGATACTCAGAACACTGCAGGATTAAACCCTCAGAGCCCAGAATTCTTCCCAACAGCTAAAAGAGCAGCCACATTCAGTGCTAAAGTTGGTGCTATAGGGTTTCACTTTTTGACATGTGTCCAAAGCACGCTGCTTGTACAAGAGTGTTACCAAAGCCAACATGAAGGTCTCTGTTCCTAAACATTCTTTCAAATCCAGGTAAATTTAGCTGAAGCTTAGGCACTGCAGAGACTGGTGCAACACAGGCTGCTTAACAGACCTGATTTTTCGTCTTTGTGTTGCAGAGATGAAAAGTGAGTTTAATACTTTAAGACACAATTGTAGAGAAAAGGTAGACTCTTCCCTGTGAAAAGCACTTGCTTCAAAAATGTTATGCGTTTGGAGCTTTGCAATGATACAGAGAACTCTGAGGATTAGGATGTGAATCACAAGACATTCAGCTTCTGCAATTCATTTTGAAAGAGTCCAATATAAATCCTGTGGATTTCACCATCTGCCGCCAGGCAATGTTTTTATTCATGAAATATTGTTAGCACTGTAACAGGTAGATGTGTTCAGCCAGATCCATAATCAGTGTAAATCTATACATCACTACTAAAACACTGAGAAACCTTTCCCATTTACAGCAGCTGAGAAACTAATGCTCTGTCTTTAGGCATTGGTGTGACTTGGCAATGGGAAACTTTGCAAATACTTCTGATAAGTCTTACACTGCTCTTAACAAAGAGCTGTTTAGGTTTTGATGACTGTTTAACACAGCTTATATCTGGGAACATAATCAAAGCACACGGGCTTACATGCACTTCAGTGAGTTTGTGTTTTATACTGCCAGGTGTGAATTGGCCAGAGAAAAGGGTTACAGAACAGATGCATACCAGCATGGAAGGAACCTGGAGGAGTGGTCCTTGGCACTAGCAAATTCAGTGCATCTTCTGCAGGTCACATCACATAAAGCAGGTGCAGCCACACAGCTGCAGAGACCTCTTCCCACATTTGTGCTGAAGCTATTTCTGACTTGGAGGTCTTTGGGTGGTTTAAGAGATGCAGTCGTTTTACGTGGTTGCTACGCCAAGACAGGATTTCAACTGTTAAAACTGATATATTCCAGCATGAACTAGAGGTGTTTAGTCTGCTAAGGTATCTTTCTTGTAGATAGCACTACCTGAGATGCCAAATGTAATACTCTTTTAACAATTTTACTTAAGGGCAAGACAAAAGTGTAAACAGATGGAGCTCCATCACAGATGTGTAACTGTGTAACTGATATATTTGAAACACTACTACTGGAAACCAGCAGCTTAAGTTTCTGCTGTAGCATTGCTTGTTCCATGGTGTTTGCCAAGCTTGTAGTTATTTCAGACCTTGGTGGCCTCTGTCTGAAAAATTTGCCCTCCAACCAAATAAAACCAACACTAACAAAAGTGAGTCAGCAAAACCTACTCTCTAGGTTCAGTGCTTGCTGAACTGGCAGGGTGTGAAAAGAAATCTCTGCCTTTATACTAGAACCATAGGCATCTCGAGTTATGTTTTGTACTTAGTCCATACACACTGGCTTTTTTGTTGAACTCACCAAAGCTGCACAACAGTCAATCATTTATCTTTTCACCTCTCTCAGGGTTTCACAAAGCAGTTATTTGTTTTTCAGGTGAGGGGATTGTCCAGAATCTTAGATGATTTTTAATAAGACCTTTAATAACATCCCAAAACATGTACACTTTTATTCCCTCCTTATTACAAATTGTTTTACTGTTAACTGTCCTGCAATTAAAAAAAGTTTTGATGTTAATTTGATCAAAGTTTTCTTGCAGGATTCATTTAGAGTCCTAGCAAAATCAATAGAAATCAGATCATAGCTGTCTCTTGTGCAAAGTAACAAAGGAATACAAAGCCTAAGCCAATTGTAAAAAAACTGTCAATGCAGCTGCCAGGTTGAACACTTCAGATTTCTATGCTGTTAAAAATAGTTACATGTTACTTACATGAGCCCTGCAGTATTCTTCAGAATTGTCATTGTTCTGCATCTAATCAAAGAAGAGATTTTGGATTGAAGTACAAAACCAAGGAGGCATGTGAGGGTGTTGTGTTAAAGGAAAGAGGAAAGCATTTCCCTTGTTCATAGCAGAGACAATCATGTGGCTAGGAAACCCTTCTTAAACAAACAACACAAGTCATTGTTATGTTTCATTGGCCTAGAAATAAACAAATGACAATGTGAAATTTCCCTCAGCTTCTACTAATCCTCCTGCAATTAGCTGGATATTTTTAGCCAAAAATAGCTTTCCCATTTTGTCTGTGGAAAAGACTTAGCTGACAAAACGTGTCATCTTGAAAACTCATGTAATACATATTCAGAGTGACTGCAGTTTAAATTGGCTCAATTCACAGTATTGTTTTATTCAGTACCTCACATCTCACCTGTTTTCTACGCACAGCTTTTGTTGTAGTATTCTCCAGGATGGTGCCATTACAGTTGAATATTGATCCAAATATAAGCTTCACACTCTAAAGGAATAGTATGGGGAACCATGTGTGAGAATATCCTGATGTTTGACTTCATTTCTCTATAAATCCCTAAGTTCTGATTTTCAATAGAGATATTAGGATTGTGATTCTATTATCTGTAAATTTCTATTATCAAAGTGCTGTAGCAGAGGACCGGAATTTAGTTTAAAAAGAAGTCATGTGCTCTCACAACAGAAGTGCCCAGGAAGGCATTCACATTCCTGCAGGACACACTGGGAGTTCAGAAAGCTGGACCCTAAATGTCACGTGTTCCAAAAGAGTAGAAGTGTTAAAATTAATTTCTGTCTTCCCTTTGCTTTCTTAAAAGTATTTAGAGACAAAAGCCACATATTAAAATATTTTACTTTGCTTTACCTTTTTATTTAACCGAAAAGGACAAGTCATTCTAAACACTTCCTTTGTTGTCTGCAAAAGACAATCACAATGTATCTGCCCCTCCAGCGAAGCATGACAACACTCCTCTCTGACTGCAATTAGCCTGCTATCCATTTTTGTGTTATAGTGACCTATCCTTAGCTTTCCCATAATGATATATTTCTCTTAAGTAATCTTATCTGTATCTTTATGTCTAAATGAAGTTGTTTCCTTAAAGTTACCTAGTACAAGCATGTTAAGATTTATAGAATCAACATTTAATTAAATTTAGAGGGATTCACGATAACAACCACTTGTTCACTGTTCAGATGTGATGTAAGACACAAGAGTTAATTCTTTTACAGAATTTATCAATCAAGATCTATAAGCACTGATTATACTAAAGTTCTCCAACACAATTCCTCTAATGATCTTCCATCTGTGCAGTTATTATAGGTGATACTCTTTTCATTCAATAAACAAAGAAAATTGTTTCCTTTTCCCACAACTTCTTTGCCTTTGCTTACCCTCCTTCCATTTAAAAAACCAGCCGTTAAGCTGCCCTTCTCCCCATCTCAAGTATTTTGATTGTTCTAGAACTGAAAGGTGAAAAATCTATAAGCTGGTGTTTTAAGTACATCACCTGGGAATCATACTTCCTTTAACACCTTCTCTGTTGCTATTTTCCCTTATTGTCCTTTATCTCTTTCCAAATTCAGAATGGAATTTCTCTCACCTGACTCTGGAGGTCTGCAGCCTAGGGATCCATATCTGAGTTGGTTCTCTTGGTTTCCTTTATAGTCTGTGATGACTACAGTCATGGAGGCTCAGCACAGTCTATTTCATCCTAATGTGGATTTCTGACATAGAGGAGAAAGACTGTGCCCTAGAAGCACTCACTTCTCTCTATTGACTGTGAAAGGAGTTTACATAATTAGCTCAGGTGGAGAATTTTACAATGTAGATGACTAAAATGAAGACTCCTGGTGGGGCAAATATTTTGAAGTTACAGTGCCTAATGTTTCCACATAAAATTATCACTGAGCTATCTGAACATTTCTTTCTAATGTCTAGCTTAAATCTGCCCTCTTTCAATTTGAAACTGTTACCCCTTGTTCTGTCACTACATGTCCTTGTAAAAGTCCCTCTCCAGCTTTCCTGTAGGCCCCCTTCAGGAAGGCTGGTATAGGTCTTCCTGGAGTCTGCTCTTCTCCAGGCTGAACATATAACACCCTTCTGCCTGTGATAATGTAAGTTCCTAATAATAGAATATATTTAGATAATAGTTAAAACTGTATGAATTCCACACTGGAGTATCTTGGTTTCTTTGAGAACTATTCTCACAGCAATCCTCTTCTTCTTTCAGTACCTTCAAGACCTCACTTTCTTGTTTCATTGGATTTCCTCAATGACAGATAATTAGCTGAGTTCTATTCCCGAATTTGCAAGCATTTAGCAATCTATGAGGGATACCTCAGCTTTTCTACTCTAGGAAAAACATCTGATTCATTCAGTGATTCCCTACCTATCGCTGACTTTTTAAAATTAAGATCTTCAGACCAATGTCACATGAACCGCAGTTAGTTAAAAAAAGGAAGAATATAAGCATACAATATTGATCCCTTCAATTATCTATTTGCAAGAAGATAGTTATTTTGAAAGTAATTGAGAAAGTTGAGAGAAGAGTAGGCTGCTTTGAGAGCAGTTCTGATTAAGAAGACAGCTCTTGTGTTATCCCTGTCACTCCTTCTCATTCATTCACTCCTCTATTCATATTAGATTCCCTTTGTATTTTATTTTGGTTTTCCCTGTCTGGAGTAGGATCATCCAATTTCCTTGGTAAATATCTGTTTGTTTTAGGTCTTCTGTAAGCAGCTGCAATGCAAGGTCTACTGACAGCAGAATTTAAAGCTGATTGTACTTAAAATATCGGCAGCTTGGATTCTGTTCCCTAGATTTGACCCCACTCATGGTTGTGCTGAAAATATATGAATAAATACTCTAATGAAATTATTTGGGTTTTTTTCTTTAATGAAATGATCCTCTTCTGGTGTTCCCAGGGCAGGTATAGTGGGGCAAGACAACATACTCAATCACATGTGCAATGCTTTAATCATCTGTAATTAGAACAGCTCTTGTCATGCTTGAAGTCAGCTGTGAGGCTGCTTCATCATAAAATCAAGAAAGTTTAAAGGTGACAGAGCATCTCAATCTTCAGCACAGACTGCACAGATATAATTGGTTTGGAACTGGTACAGCTCAATCACACATAAACACGTAGCAGAGAAATAAGTACTTTTCAATGATCTTCATGACATAAAGATCCTGATAGCTAATGTCAATCTGTTGGTGTCATCACTATAAATCTGACTACATTTGTGAGTATGTCTCAGGAAAAGAAAAGCAAATACTTATTTACCTAACAAGACTATATAACAATGTCTTTTGTAGCTACGCATATGAATAAAAATAGATTTTGAAAGCATTTTAAGATGGAGTGCTCTTCTTAGCTGAAATGTTCACAACCTAAATCTGAAAGTTGACATAATAGTTTAGAACATGAATGAGTCAGCAGAGACATGTTGTACACCCACTAACACCAAGTATCCATCTCACTGCTACCAGCTAATAAAAACCTTATAATGTCTTGGTACTTCTGAATCTTAATAGCCCCCAAGTGTTGGAAGGATGCATGTAGGAGTGAGAAAAATGCTATCCTTTCCACTATCCCCAACTTAATTCTTCATGGATCTTAACAATCATCCTGTTGATTTTAGGGCATTTGATTTGGATAGACATTTGGTCTAATTTGGTATAATAAAATGAAGACATTGAGAAATAAAAGAACCAAACAGGTAAGGACACACAAGCGACATCCTGACAAATGCTTTAGCAGGTAGAGGAGCCAAAATGCCTCTATTAGCCCTGATAGCAGCCAGCTGGAGTCTTTGTTGTGCTCACATATCATACAATGACAGGCACTGGCTTTGGGCTGTACAGTCGCAGCCTCTTGCAGCTGGAATTTTTTGTTAAATCCAATGTAAGGCCTTTTTCTCAAAATTTTGGCAAGGATTATTTTCCTCCTATCCTTTACAACAAAAGATACATTATTTTCATTGGTAATTAGAAGAGCAAATTAATTATTTTTATTCAAACAGCAACTAAGTGTAAAACCAAAGGAAAATGCTACATCTTTTGTTGAACATATTATTTGAACAGTTGGCTGAATGCCAGTACGTTGTTTTGTTTTTGTAAGATACCATGTTTTTATACAACATCACAGCACATTTTTTTTTAATAAAGCATCATTTAAGATGCCAGCATGAAAGTAGAGCTTCAGCAGATTGTTTAATATTCATTTAGATTTGGGGACTTTTAAAATATTCTGTGAAAATTAAAATCACAGAGCATCCCTGCTGCCTGAGGCCAGCACTCTCTACCTCTGTGCCCTATTCTGGAGGAGAGACACTGACACCAACAGGTAGGGTCTTCCTGTCCTCCAGGTCTGCAACAACAAAGGTGGTGTAGAACTTCCCAGTGCAAAATGCTAACATTGACATGCCATGCTGGGAATAAGCCCATGTCCCATAACCAGCACATGATGGTCAGCACCTCCAAACAAATGCCTGGGATGTTTGTTGTTGCCCCCTGAAATGCAGTGAACTCCTAATGCTCTGCTAGGAAACTGATGTGAAGAAAGGAAATCTTTATTCCCAGGCGAAACAGAGAAGACACCTCCTCCCAACAGTCTGCTTTGCTGTTTTGCATCTGGATGCCTAAGACCACCTCCCTTCTGCAGAGTCTGTCTTCAGCTGTCTTTGCCAGGCAGCAGTAAGGAGAGATGTCAGAACCAGTGAGAATAACTGACCTCTCCTCTAAATCCTGGACAGCTGCATGAAAGAGGGCTACAAGACACAAGAAAAGGTAGTGGGATGGAGGGAACCAATCTTTCCCTTCTCTGGTAGAAGTGGTCCATTAATGACACCCTCTGCTTTGTCTACTATGTAGTTGAATGCGGAGTGCACAGAGACCTTCCTGCGGGTTTAAGTATTCCCTTGAATCTTGTGTAGGCATACAAGACCAACAAGGAGAATTTTTTTTGCACTGTGCTGCTCCCTAAGGAGATCCAGTAACAGGAAATTGTAGTTTACTACTGGGACTGCTTTAAACATTATGAAGTTGACCAGATCTTACTGCTCAGGGTGTAAATCCTTCTGCACAAAAAGTCTCTTTGTCTCTCTGATGTTCAGTGGCTTCACTGCTGTTGGGTATTGAATAGGTTGCAGAGTATGTTTCTATAGCTCCTCTAAACTCAAAGGTTCTGGGAAAAGATGTAAGAAATTGAGTTGTAGTTTTGTCCTGATGTCTGAGGTTGACATTGCATGGTGAAATTACGACTCCTGACTACTTGGCTCATTGTTCTGTGCAGAGAGAGGGTTTAAAGTAGCTTGCTACACCTTCACAGTATCCAAAAAGGAGCTGCTGAAAAAAGAAGAAACAAAAGGAGCCAAAATGAGCTTTCTAGTATAGATAGGCATGGATATTCCTGCATCTCCGGCACTCCTCAGAAAATATGGGGAAGGGAAGCCCCTCTACTGCTACATTAATCAGGAGCAGAGGTCAGGGCAATGTGGAATTCACATAATAGGCATGTATAAGTGTCTTGATTTGTCTTAGTCCAGCCATGAGATCAATAAATAAAGTGAAAAATGAGTGCACAGAGCAAACCCGAGACTATCGGTAGAAATACACAAGCCCTGTGGCACATTACCACTCTCAACATAAAATGATTTAATATTTCTCCACAGTATTCTGTCTCTGTTTACCTTACAGCAAATACTGGAATGAGGAAAGGAGAGCTTGTATGAGAATGATTCATAGAGAAACACCATCCTGGGATTCCCAGCTCCTTTCCCTGTGCTCACCGGCTAGCTACACTAAGGAATTCCAGCCTCATTTTCTGGTAGCTTTTTATCCCTTCCTTTTAAACTTTTTTGAGGGAATTACTGTTTGTGAAAAGAGGGGAAATGATAACATTTCTGATTAAAGCTTCTCATTTTGAACCAAAATAAGATAACACCGAACCTACTTATTTTACTCAGTCAGTTGCGTCTGTCTGGACTCCCAAACAACTGCTGCAGTGTCTTGCAATTTCCTTCAGTTTTCCTTTTCTTTACAACATATATTGTTGATATAGCATAACTAATAATGAAATGATACTACTTACATTTTTGTGTAAAATCTTATACTGTAACTTCATTACGGTGTAAACAATGTAAAGTTAATAAAAGCTTTTTTAATCACACATTTTAAACACTATTAAAGAAGACACAAAAAACTCTGCAGTCCTTTACAGCACTGAACAGACATCCAGAGTGTTTTATGTACCATTCACCCAATGAAAAAATGTGCTACTGCTAAAATATTGACATACAGTACACAAATATTTTCCTTCACATTCATAAGCTGTTTGCTCAATGGGAGCATTCAACTACATATCTATGAATAAGGAACTTTGTCAAGAGTTATCTTATTCAGTACGGATTTCAAAGAGAAAACAACCATAAAATTAAATTAAATATAACTTTTTTGACTAATTTGCACCATTAAATGGAAAATGATAGAATGAACTCAATGAGAGCAATTTCATCAATATTATTTCCTTCTGTTGCAAAGCATGGGTTTACATTTTTGCTGTTTGGAACTAGTTTATAATTTGCATTTCATGCATGATATCCTCATCAAGAATGACTGTGGCAGTTCATTTCAAGGGATGCACTAAATTAGCGTAAATAGAAATAACATGAGTTTATTTGCTGTGGTTTTGTGTACCAGCATACCCACTAATCTAAGCACTCTATGGCTTTGTACTACATATCTTGTGTTTGCACTGCAGCTGGGTTAAGTCAGTAAAGGACAGAAAGTTCAGGTGCCTTATCCAAGAACACCACAAACAAGGGGTTTTTTCTGTGCTTGGAAATTATGCAGTTACTCTAGTTGTTGCACCCAGAATTTCAGCCTTACTGGTGGCAATAATAATGAAAGCACTAACCTAAATAAGACAGCATCTTATGCTATTGTAGGATCACAGAATCATAGAATGGTTTGGGTTAGAAGGGACATTAAAGATAATTTATTCTACTCCCCCTGCCATGGGCAGGAACACCTCCTACTAGACCAGGCTGCTCAAAGCCTCATCCAACCTGGCCTTGAACATTGCCAAGGAGGGGGCAGCCACAGCTTCTTGGGGTAACCTGTGCCAGTGTCTCAAAACACGCACAGTAAAGAATTTCTTCCTAATATCCAGTCTAAGTCTACCTTCCTCTAGTTTGAACCTGTTTCCCCTTGTGTTATCACTCCATGCCTTCATAAAAAGTCCCTCTCCAGCTTTCCTGTATCCCCTTCAGGTACTGAAAAGCTGCTATGAGGTCCCCCAAAGTCTTCTTTTCTCCAGGCTGAAGAACCCCAACTCTCTCAGCCTGTCTTCATAGGAGAGGTGCTCCAAACCCCTGATCATCTTTCTGGCCCTCCTCTGGACTTGCTCCAACTACTCCATGTCCTTCTTATGTTGGGGACTCCAGAACTGGACACAGTACTACAGGTGGTGTCTCACAAGAGCAGAGTAGAAGGGGGAGAATCACCTCCATTGACCTGCTGGTCACATTTCTTTTGATGCAAACCAGGATACATAAAAGATCATATAAAAATCTTGTTTCACAGATGAACAATAACAAAGCACCTAAAGCACCTGTCTTCACTAGAGCGCTTGGCCTTGATACGTGAATAGTACTTGCGAATATGAAAATATAGTGATAGCAGTGGCAGTGGCAGCAGTGTATTCAAAGGTTATATCACACTTGTTCCAAAGTGACTTTGTACTTTCACTTTTGTTGTCTTGTAGTTATGTTGTCATAACAATATTCCTAGTTCCCTTTTGGAACTGTAACAATATTGCTACTTAGAATTTTAAACTATTTGTTCTCAATACAAAAATGCAGCTCTCAGGCCAAATTTCTGGATACCCAACAGTCAAAGTTTATCAACATCATAATCTCTGAAGAAATCCATTTCTTTTGGGGAAAAAAAGTTAAGAGCAAGGTGTTAAATTAGTGTGTTATTTCTATTTTTCTTATCTTTGCTACCTAATAATCCCTGCAAAAGACAAATTGTCTTTGCAGACTATTTTATTTGGACTATAAACTTCTACTGAAAGGTGAGTTTTGGATACAAAGGAATTCTATTTTCTCTTATGCTCACTGATTCCTCAGACTGTGTGTGAAAGGATTTCACTATTTCTTCCTGATCCTATTAATGTCTTACTTATCACCTCTCCAGACCTTTCATTCATCTTTCACTTCACTTAATTTTACTATATATTTAAAATATTTTGATCTATATATGATGTATGCAAACATCATTAACATCTTTACTATTCTCTCTTTTACATTACTAATGTAGATATTAGTAGGGGCCAGATGAAACAGTAATCCAAAGAGATCCTGCTGGAGAACTTCTATGTAATGAATTTCTGTTTGTCACTTACCTTTGTCCACCATTGTTCAGATTTTTTTTTCAATTTAAAATGTTTATAGCCCAGCCAGTTTCAATTATTTTTCACAGGGAGACTCTGGGAGATATGTCATCGTGTATTTTCCTGAATCTCAAAACCATATACTAGTCCTAATGCTGCAATGCTGGGGTTTTTTTTAAACGAACAAACAAACAAACAACAAAAACATAAGTTTGACACACTCAACAAAGTAGTGAGGCATGCCAACCATTTGCAATGAGTTGGAACACACAATCTTTGTATGTGATTCTTAAAAGTCTATTGCATTCTGCTTGAGCACATGACTTAGGCTAGCACTGCTTTTGTGAAAGGAGCATTGAGCTGAACAAAAACCAAACTGCGTACAGTGTTGCAGACAGAGCTTGCTGCTTCAATGCAGTCTGCCACAAACAGAGAGAGGGAGATGCACCAGGAACACGGAAGTGGCAGAATGCAGGTTTATACCACTGTATCCTCAGCAACTCGTTTGCCCTCTCAGTTCTCATCTGGGTCTTTCTGACCCATTTTCTAGCACATGTTTTGACCTAGACAATTTTTGTATTACTCCTGCATTCACTTCCTAGCTGTCCTGCTGTGTCTGTTTAGGGGTTAACCCAGCAATATGAAGCAGCTTTTCAATACTTACTCTCCACAGAAGATGTGTGGTTCCTTCCTACTGTGTGTAAAGTCTCTTTCCAGTCTAACACAAAGCCTGTCTCATCTTGAAAAGAAAAAAAAGTCTAGTGGCTTCTGGATTCCACCTTCAGGGTGCAGGATCCCAAGGGTTTGACTGGAAATGTGTATTCCCCTTTGAGGACTGTGGCCAAACATCTTGGTCCTAAACTTGGGCATGGGCCCGTTCTCTAGCCAAGACTGCTTCTACCACTCAAGCACAGAAAGTAGTCCAAACTTCAGGAAAGACAGAGTAGAAAAGACAACTGCCTGAAAAACAAGGGTGAGGACTTCCAGGCGTTCAATTAATGTTTAGCCTTTGAAGTCTCCAATCCACTGTTCAGCTCAGCAAGGAGAAAAGAGCTTGTGATGGAAGCAGACCTATGATCTTCAGCATGTTTGTTAAGTGAATTCCATTTTGGTTTATGGGCTTACAGTTCACTTTTTCAGACACAGGGTTAGAAATTATTCCACATGTTGCTACAGGCTGTAAACCCAAGCCATTTTTTATTTATCATAATCAGTTTGCTTACTGTTTTTAAACAATCTTCAGGCTACAGTCCTCCAAGTAATCCAAAGTTTTTCTTCCTTCCCATAGCTTCTTCTTTACAGAATCATACTTCCTTTATTTGGCAGTCCTTTGGTTAAAATCCAATACTATGTCATGAAAGCCACGTCACTTTTGTACCAAAAAACCAAAAACCAACAGACAAACTAACTCATGGAGTATTAGGCAATATAGTGTCTGTACTCATAATCATCTTCCATCCAGCAAAGTTTGTTAGGAACAGCCTGATGCAGGTCCTACCAGACTCAAGCCAAATCCACAGACAGACATTTGGGTGTCAGAAATGTTGTTGCACCTGTTTCAAGGAAAACATATTGCTGTGAATATTTGCATGTCCATGACTCCATAAGATCTCCTAGAACCTGAGTAACATAGAGAAACACTTGACTCTTCATTCATGGAAACTTCTTTATCTTACAGAGGTGTATTAGGCCTGAATGGGCAGTGAGGGGTTCTTATAATTCTGCCCTGAGCAGCCAAGTTGTCCCGTTCTGGAAATGTTGTAAAGAGACACGGGACTTGGGCAGCAAAGCCCATGCGCTTAGTCTGTACCACACACACACAAAATAGCAGCTAAAGAGCTTCTAGCTTGTTTTGTACTACAAGCAGTAAATGTAGTGTTCCTGTGCTGCAAAGGCTCAGTTAATAGGCTCTCTTGGACTCACATGGATCTAGCACAGGTTTTCTGTTCTAGTGCACTAGATAATCTGCAGGTTAAGGACCTGCTCGAAGGAAAACACGGAGCTGACAGGGTTCGTAGTGGCCACAGGTCCAAGCATTCTTGTTTATCTGGTTACTTTTTTGAAAGGCTACCTCAGATTCCAAATCTTGAAGATAACAAATCTTTACTCAAAATAGGACATTGTATTTTACAGTTTTGTGTATCTTTCACAATTTATGTACTTCCATCATCAACATGTTTCTAACATATTGCACACCATATGCTTCCTTAACACCATACTAATCTTTAGTGAAGATCAACTTCCCACATATACCAATATTACTAGAATCTAATGTATGATACTTTTCTGGTAAAAGGAATATTCTGGAATAGCTAAAATCTAAAAATAGTCATCAATAGTATCATAATCTGCATTTAAATATTATTATACTTTTTATTTTTTTCACTTACAAGTAACAGAATGTAGAAATTGCTGTATCAATAAAATGGAGACATGTTAAATTTCTCTTGTGGGTTAGAAAAGAGATGAGTAAGAAAAAAAATAAAAGTGTACAAAAGCATGTTCAGTCTTTATCAAAAAGCAGGAGCAAAGACCATTCAATAAAATAAAGAAGGGGAGAAACAAAGTTGATAAATTATTTTTGTCCCAAAATTTTTCTTTGAAATGTAGAAACTGTGGCCACTCTAAGCTTCTGAAATGAGAAGGGTACAAAAACTATTTGTTTTTTTCTCTGCTATTCATGATATTTACAGTAGACTTATTTAATTATGACAAAAATTATGAAAAGGGTATTACATCTGTTGCTGCAGAGCCTACACTCATGTCTTAACTATTAAATAGATTTTCCCACATGTGCCTACAGATGGGTTTCTTGCACTCTTATCTGAAGTATTGGATGAAACATACTTGTGGTTAGAACTGAGGTGAAAATTACGAAGTATTGGCTAGTCAAAGCTGTGGGTCAAAAAAAAGGAACACAAGCAGACAGTAGGGAAATTCCCACAGACTTCAGTGGTTTAACTCTCACTGTACTATTTTTTCTCACACAGCCTTTTTTTCCATCCTTTTAACGTGGTCTTTATTAAAGGTGCAATTCCCTTTTAATTAGAGGTTAGCTGACACAGAATCATTAGAGGTAGACTGAATGTTATATTCTAGTTCTTTATCTGCTTCACAATGCCTGGTGTTAAAATAATTAGAGAAGATTTAAAGGATAAGAATACTTGTGGAAAAGAAGATGTTATCCATGTTGGGACTTCTTGTATCATTTCAAAAGGGAGAGGATTTTTAAAAAGTGAAAGTAATGTTAACTCGCCCACATAAATTCAACTCTGTTATGTTCAATCTGACTATCCTGCTTACACTATTATTACATTTTCTGATTATAGGAGATTGAAAACAAAACAATAGAGAGGGGCAGCTGTATCCAGACACAACTTCTTTCTTGCTGTGTGCTTTGGATCACTCTTCCCTTCTGCTTCCCCACTAAACAAAAGAGGTAATACTACTACTAACCGTGTACAGGTTATGTAAATGTAACTTCTGATGTTTGCATTGAAAAGCAATAAGTAGTAGCAGCACATATACATAGCAGAACACTCTGCATCACAGGAACACCTGAACTAGCATTAACCAGATGAGACACAGGCCTAGCCCAAATATACTAGAAGTAGTGTATTAGCTTAATGCAAATTTGTCAGACTATAAAACTTTCTTCTCTCAAACCCCTTTGAAATGGCTAATCTTTATTAAACTGCTCATAGAGTTCACTCTGTCTGTGCTATGTCTTTTGTGACTGAACTGTAGAGAAACATAATATTTCACAGCATGCGAAGGGAGAGGAGGGGATAATTATCTTCTAATTGATGGATATCCATACCCATCTCCAGGAATTCTCTTACCAGCACAAGGTGTCTCTGTGTACCATTGTGTCCAAGCTAGCTGTGATTATCACCATCAGGAAGTAATACAGAATACACTGGAGTACCAGCAGCCCATTGTAATAAAAAGAAATGTTGACTATACAAAGCTATGAGTTGTTTTTGCAGCAATGTATACGCAAATAAAAATCAATTAAGGCTTTGGAAAAACACTAGATGTTTGTTACTCTTTTTAGTAGACATAATTGTGTTTGAACATTGGACATAAAAGTAAAATCAGTATAAAATAGTTTACCTTAATATGAAAAGGATACATGGTTCCATAAAAGGAGTAATAAGAGTAATCAGCCTTTTAGTAGTTTTAGATGTTCACTTAAATGTTTGTAGTCCAAGCAATAAGGGCAGTATTACCCCAAGCATCTTTAGATGTTAATAATCCCAATGGTATTTTACACATTTGTGGAGTTAATGTAGGAAATTATTGCATATCTGGTGGTACTAAAACACAGCTGTGAGTGATATACATGAACCATGCACCCAGTATACCTGGCATGATGTAATGTATATAATTAATGAGTACAGTCTATGAATACAGTCTATGAATACAGATATAAATAAAGAGCTTACTGATAAAACGCGTGCTTAAGAATTTAAATTGATTTCCTGAAAAGGAATCTCTGATATCTGTTATTTCTTTTGTCTCTTCTGGACCAAAAGGATTATGAGTATGACAGCGTACTGCTGGGTTTGTGTGATAGAAACTTTATTTGCTTTTTTTAGTTTAGCCAAAGTAAAACAAAAGAGCTACTTAATTAGATTTTGCTGCTGTTACTGAATGAGCAAATACTGCTCATTAATATTTTTCATGTGACCATTAAGATGGGCAGACCATTTTAAAGTAATTCTTAGGCTTGTTCTTGAGACATGGATTCTGCTGCTTAAAAAAAGATGTCTAGCACACTCTGAGATGCTCCTCAGATTCTGAGACATCCACACAGCACTGCAAAATGCAGCACAACATCTGTAGGAGCCCAGTGTCTTCCTGGAGCAGTAGTTGGAGGTAACCACAGACAGGAGCAAGCATTTCCCTTCACCATCACTCAGACAACTGCTGAAGACATTTGCAAAGGCCAGCAGGCAGCATAGCACCTTTGTCAGTCCCACCAAGAGAAAAAGCTGCATCTCTACTAATAAAAGCAAATGTACCTTGTCTCTGGCATGTATTGTAGAGCGGTGCACATCTGTATTACTGAACTATCTCGTTCTCCAGAAGAAGGTAGTGGCCTAAAAGCTCTTGACAGGGGATGGCTCCTGGCCAGCTCCACCTCCTGAGCTGATGCTGGAACATTCTGGGGCCAGAGCTGTTCAGAGAGCCATGTCTGTGCCCAGGGGACCTCCCAGCTGGGAGCTGTTTCCTTGAGAGGGATGGATGATGGCTGCAGCAGCACCCCCAGAAATGCACCTCTGCCCACACCTCCCCCCTTCCCAGCCCCACACCAGCCAGTGGCACCTGCCTGACAGCCTCTGCATCCACATGCAAGTGATGGCTTCAAGAAACCCACCCCCCGGCCAAACAAGGGGGCTTTGTCCCCATACCCCACTCTCCCTGTCCAGGCCTCTCACCCCACTGTGAACTCTGCAAATGGCACCCTGCCAGTTGCTATGTGCTGCTGATCAGCCATCCATCCCTCCCCGACCTCCCCAGCTCTCCTCTGCCATGGCAGGGGCTGCCCTGAGGCCGTGTCAGGACCAGGGGCGCAGCAGGGCCGCCCTGTTTGGGGCGTCACCAGCCCTCACCCACTGCAGGAGGGCCCCTTGGACAAATGGCCCTGGAAATGCCATCCTTGGCAGGGGTCAGCCTGCTGCTGGGGGTGCTGCTGGCCAGGAGCTGCCCAAGTGGACCCCCCCTCAGGTGCCCAGGAAGCCACAAGCCAGCTCTGGAGATGGGTGGGAGGGAGGGAAAGAGAGCTGGAGTGGAGACTTGCAGGGAGGCTGGCTGGCACGGTGGCCTGCCCACTGGAGGAGCGCTTGAGTGTCACAAACACATCACTAGAAGCGAAAGTGGGAATTTTGCTTCTCATAAACCCTGTCTTCATAGAAGACCAGTTCTGGGGCTGTGAGAAGATCCCAGTTGATGCTATAGGAGTGCAGGCCTGGCACAGACTTGCTCTCTGAAAGATAGCAAGCTCTTGTAACTTGGTCCTCTGTCGGGCTTTGGGCTGGGGCATCTTGGCCTTGATGTAGACTGGAAGCTTAAATCAGGGTAACAGGTAACAGGTACTAAGGCAGCCTTCATCAGCAAGGGGACTGCTATGGCTCCTTCCTGCTCTGGGTTTGCTCCATTCACACCTCATTGGGCAGGAGGGAGCAAAAGGAGTAATTTTTGTTTCTGGTCACAACAGTCCTATTGTTAGCAAACAAGATTTCCATACAGATCACCCTGGCAATACACTGTTACCTACCGTTTGTCAGATCCTGTTTAAATGAAAGCTGGCTCTCAGTGTGCAGGAGCTCAGGTTTCAGCTGTTTCACCTTTCGTCTTCCCATGGCTGTAATGTAAGCTTTCTTGTTCAAATCATTCTATAAGCAAATTGTGCCATTACTCCTCTTTCCAGTCATTTTCTTTCTGGTCAAAGAGTGCTTTTTTTTTTATTGCTAGTTCTGTCCTCCTTAATACATCTTTTTGTTTGAAATTTAAAAAGCCTGTCTGCCTGCAGCTTACTTTTCTCATAACTCCATAATGATTGTTGAGTGTGATTTTAATAATGCAAAGTTGGAACCAATGAGCATCTGCCATGGCAAATTTGATTCCTTAGTTATTTTTCCTGCATGTCTAATAGCAAGTAACATTGCTACATATGCATGTCCCCTTTTGGAATAAAAACGTGCTGGGTATCTGTTTGCATGCCTCTGCATAGGTGCTTCAAACAATGATTATGGATGATGTTATGAGCTTCATATAAGTAAGAATTATGAGCTGTGTTATATGTTATAAGTAACGTGCTTGGCCACTCTAAAAGACTGAACAGCCAGCAGAAGACTTTGAACTTTTTGTAGCTACTAACCGGTTCTAGAAGCAGAGGTGCAAGAGAAAATGTGCTTTGCTCTTTCATTTGCCAAAACTTTACTATGTAAAATAAAAATGAAACAGTGTATGTTTTGCATTTTTTTTCCCCTAATGAGAAGTGTGTGTGGAAGGATGTGGGCATGTGAAGGGTTTCTAGCAACCTGCATTACTACTTTCTAGATTTGTCAAGATTAGGTGGTAATGTTTTGGAGTTTCTGTTTTTTTCAAGTGGGCAGAAAAAAAAATGCCATAGCTTCAATTTAAAGAACCATAGTTGAACTAAATGTTAGCAATTTCATAAAAATTATGCTATTCTCAGACTTCTAAGATTTAATAGACCCAGAACACCAAATACCAAGCAGCAAAAAAGTTACAGTACTTAGTATTTTTTGTTATTAATAGCTAAGCTATGAAGACATATAACAGAACTGCAATAAAATATACAGCTTGGGGAATGTAATCCTATAATCTTAAATGGACCGTGAACGTGCTTAGATTATCCTCATTCATCCCTGTTTGTTTTCCAGGCACGCGTGGAGAAGACCTATATGCCTTCTTTAAGGACAATTTATTTAGTCACAGAAGACACCTGACAAAGTTAATGAGTTCAGGAGATCCCAGTGAGTGAAAACAATAATTAAAGTGGTTGACATCCTTTGGGGACCTTTTACACGTTCATGTTCAACCTGTGCACCAAAGGCCTGCACCTGACATATCTTGGAGACTTTGAAAAATTCTGCTTGCAGAGCAAATTAACATTTGGGGTTTTCTTGACATTCAGGGGTGTCTCCACTAATTTTGTTGATTCTTTACTATTTTCCATGGCTGAAATGAAGGTAAGAGGAGAAGAGAACACCTTAAGTTGAACATGCTAAATATAATTTTACAGAAGCGTGAATAATTACTAGGTAATTCTAGTGTACAGCCTATATAAATATTACAACACAGTTGAATGTAGCTGGCAAAGAATAAAATATCTGTACTTGATGTCACACCTCTCTGGGTCTTCATGTTTGTTTTACACTATGCATATTCCTCCCCCTTTCCTTAAAAGCACCGTCAAGGCAGAAAATTATGATAGCCTCTAAGGAAAGTCTCTCTGTGGCAGCATACAGCTATTTGTTCGTGTGTCCTCTTCGTAGCACTGAACCTGAAAGAGTCATTTTTCCACGTGTGGCTCAAGGTTGACCAAAGGGAAGATATGGTTTGGCTAATAAATCATGGCAGCCAAGGAGAACCACTTTCCACTGTTTTGGCCTGCACATTGCAAAGTCAGAGACTCCCTCAGAGACAGAACCTGAAATACTTTTCCAGTGTGAAAGGTCCTTTGTTCCCAGGGTAGTGGATGCATACAAGAGATAGAGGAAAAATCAACATGGGTTTTGTGAAGCTAAATCATGCCTCAAAACTATTGGAGGGTAGAAACAGAGGACAGCTGTAAATAACAGTTTCTACAGTGGAGGAAAATCAACAGAAGAGTTTCTTAGAGATCTGCACTGGGACCATCTCGTTTGACAAGTTCATTAGTGTTGGAGTGTCTCGAAACTAGGATGAATAGTGAGGAGATAAGTTTGCTGATCATGCTAAATTGCTTACAGACATAAAGAGAGAACAATTCACTGAAAATCTGCAGAAGAATCTTGCATGACGCTTTAGCAAATGAATATTAAAAGGATGAAAATCAATGTAGATAAATGTAAACCAACATATATAGGGGAAAAAACCCTTATCTGAACTTCACATATATAGTAATAGACTTTTTACTATTTAGGACTGACACCCTGGGATTGTAATAGATTATTCAATGAAAGCCTTCGTTCAGCGCTCAGCAGTGGTCAAAAAGGCAGAAAAAAACTTACCAGTTCTAGTTCAAGCAGTCCTTGATATTTTCAAAAAACATTTTAATTACTGAGAAAAGAAGAACCGAAAAAGTCAATGTAACTGGGAGTCTTCATCATAGAAAAAAGATAACTAAGGGAGGAAATAGTACAGATGTTCGTTATCATAAATAACATAGAGACTAAATCTTGATTGTTCGCTGCTGTTTTCTACCAACTGTAGCATCACTAATTGAAGGTAGGAGGTAGCAAATTCCAGACAAATAAAACAGGACAGTTCTTCACATGACTTTTAGTCATCTGTGGAACTCTGGAAGTGTCCACATGAAATAAATGCAGATGTTAATGTTGATAAGAATAGGTTTTGATATTATATCAACTAGTCATAAAAGCATAACTGAACTTGAAACCCTAAATTTAGTATTACCTATATTGTTGTGATCAGCTTCAGATACTAATATCCTTTTAGTCAACTCAATATGTAAATAAAAGCAAAAGCAGGATCTTAGTGTCTTAGGTAGGCACTGTGAATATGAGAAAAAATAAATTATCCTTAATCCTCAAACCTGGACAGTGACTCGGTCTGAAGTTTTTGTCTTTATAGATGTTGAGCAAGTTGATTATTCATTCGTTACTTTCATTTCTTCTTACAGATATGTGAATTAGATATGAGCACATTATAAATACTGTGTGAAAACCAATCTGTGTTTTGGATTAAAAATATCTGACAAATTAAATTCTCTTGCATCCTTGGCAATGATGTTATGTTAGCCCCCAGTCTCTGCCACAAATGGGAGCTCCATGCCACATCACACATATACGATCACAATCTTTCCCAAGAAAAATATAGACATTCTCAAACTATAAAGTGAACTTCAGCTAGAATATATCCACAGTCTACTCATTTATCAACTGACAAGTTTGGAGTCTTAAGCAAAAAATTAAATAGGCGGAATAATTAGAGATTAAAAGGATTGGTATTTTGTCCTCATTATAACTAAAAAATGCAGAAAGCATAAAAAGTTTAAGTTTATAGATGTTTCCACTCTTTTAAGTCAGGAAATAATTTAAATTAAAGAATAAAAGTAAAACAGAAATTAAAAATCTGAAATCTTGACATAGTGCAACTGGAATAAGTATAAAATTTCCCCAGCATCTTTTTTAAACTTTAAAAGCAGCATGGCATGTATTTTGGGAGAGTTTGGTCATTTTTAATAACACAACCAGCTTAAAAGCTGAAGTAACATAGTACAGTTCTTAAACTGTGTTTTTACTGAATATAAAGAAACTAAAAAGCAGTATTTTAGCCTATGTTCTTTCTAAAAACTAGTAGGTTTACTTTCCAAATATTGGATTTTTCCTGAAAGAGAAACAAGAATATTCCCATGTCCTAAGTGTGGATGCTTATTCTAGTCTGCATTTTGATAATTAGAAAATGTACATTGTTCAGCCTGTCAATATTTTAACATATCAGTCAGTATTGCTCCTCTTTTTCTTTTGATTTTGAGTCCAGTGAATAATTGTGATGCAAGTCAAAATACCTTCCTCTGTTGTAAAGGATACAGTGCTTATCTCAGGATTAAGAAAAAATGAGAGAGGTTTTTTTTCTTACTTATCAGAACATCTTAGTCCAAGTCTAAGACAACTATTACAGCTAAGGAATTTCTGTATACAACTAATAGGAAAATTCACATTAGATTCTGGATAGATATGGAATTCTACTTTAAATAAAGTGTTCTAGATTTTGAAGTTAAATTAATCAAGAACATCCCTTGTGTTCTTTAAAAGATTATATCATGCTATCCATATGGTTTCAGTTTCACGCAATGCAAGTATATTCTACCTTTCACCGAGTTGTCACAGCTGCACTGTAAAATTGTGCCATGTTAAAAGCCACATTCTTCAACTTTACTGAAGTTTCACACTCTCAAGGAGCTTTTGGTGGTCAGGAGAAGCCTGCTTCTCCTAGAATAAGAATTTTTGTAGTATGAGGGACAGCTTCTCTGTGCTTGGTATGTGTATGGCAAACATTCACTGTCTAGAGCTGCATGAACAAAAATAAATAATGGCCCCAGAAAATCCTCTTTTTTATAAAAGACATTAAAAGTGGAAATATATGTAAGCAGTCCTTGAGGTTGGTGTTTCTGCAGCATGTTTCTTCAGGTTTCCAGGGACTTGCAGCCTCTCCAGTCTGTTTTAGCAACCCCCACTGCTAACTTCTCCCTCTATATATCTTTTCATAGAGCATATGGTAGGTGGCATTACTCAGCTAACAGATGTGCCTTTATGTTGCCTACAATTTGTACTGTGCATGCAGGGACTTGCAGTATATAAACAGAGGTTGGTAACATTTGATAAGGTCTTTATACTGGCTATTTTTGTTATACGTGTCAGTAAACTCCATGACCAATAGAACCCTGAGCAATATATCTAACAAAGACCACATTTTTGTATGTTGCTTATTGTAGATGGGCTGTTAAGATTATTTGATTTATTAGCTTTTTATGGGCCCTCTGCTGTGCTAGTATGATGAATACCTTGGCAGTCCCTTTCATTAATATCCCATAATAGAGTATTTATGATACCACCATTGACTTGTGAAGACATATTTTACATCTCTGCATAGTAAGTGAAAAAGCTGGATAGACATGAGCTTAGTGTCAGGGAGTAATAAAATGGGCTGGTTACAGTTAAAACAGTGTGACTGTTGACTGTGCTAGTAATGATGAGGGTTAGCTTTAAAACTCAAGAAAAAGGGAAGGTAATTGGTCTTTCTTTGCAACCAAATACAGTAAATATTGTGTCAATGAAGAACACTGAAAATGGACAAACAGATGCTGCAAGCCGTGCTGGACAATGCATCCCTCTCAAGGTATTGTTTTTTGTTCTTTTGAACCACGGGTTTGAGGGTGCTCTCAGTGACACAACTTGGTTAGTCCCAGCAGCCTCATTCCTCTTTCTTGCAAATGACAGTGGAAGCAAATAAGGCCAGTAGTTGTGAGGTCTGAAAAATCCTTTCTCTGCTTTTAAATACAAAGGCATATAACATGCACTAGCTGAAACGTGTTCTTTCTGGTTGTGCCAAGACGAGCTATTTTAATCTATTACTGGGAGAATAATAAGGAAGCTCTTTAATAAGGATAAAAATGCTACTGGGCAACATTGAGTCAGATTTGCTCTGCTTTACAACTGGAATCATTGGAGTGGGTGCAGAATAAGCTATGGTACAATGGCTTTTGTCTTAATATAGTCTAATAATTGCTTAATAATTGTCGCCTGAGTTGTGATTCAATATATCAACATGTATCCATATTTAGTGTTTTTGGTTTTTCCTCCCAAATACAACAAAGTGTAGCAAGAAAGCAATAGACATCATAGTCTGGGATACCCCATCATGCTATTTGTACTCTTAAAGCTGAACACATGAATGCGTATTTGCAGACATTGGTCCTTTCAAGCACAAAGGGGTGGAAAATGCAAAGAAATTAAACTATATTTGCTAGTTATTCTCCGCAGATGTTAACTAACACACAAGTGATCCTAATCCATTCCTAGGACTCCCTTGCCTTTTTTTTTCTTATAGTTTCAGTGATCAATGCAAAAAGTCTGAATCAGATTACAGATATTCACTCAAGAAAACAGGCAACTCGGAACTGGGTCAGAAAACTCTTCCTATCCTCAGGGCAAACCTACGATGAGCAAATGAGCACAGTTTGGCCTTGAGAGAAGGAATGAGCAGCACAGTGTGCTGATCTTTCAGCTCCTTTTCTCACAAATGGGCTGAATCAAACTTTGGATTTGTATCTTTATATAGCTGATAAAGTGAGCCTGGAAAACTGAACACCTTTTAAATTGCTAACATGGTGAATCTCATCAGCTGTATATATAATACATACAGAATTTTCAAAATTTATTCTGCATACTGCTATTTGACTCCTTTAGGAAAATCATGGTTAGATCTAGCCAAAACCATCATCAGCAAATTAAATGTCTCTATTCCAGAAATGACCATAGATTTAGATTTCTCAAGAGAATGGGAAAAAAATCAAAAAGTGGTATGTTGGTGATGGCATGGTGGTATACAGAGGTGACTTGACAAAAGGAAAAGAGTGAGAAAGTCCCAGCAACGTGAATAGTGGGGTGGGAGAAGGATGGCAAAGCTCAGTGAAGGCTTCATGACTTAGTTCCTCTCCTGTAGCCCAATACCTGCCATTCCCTTCTTTCCCAAATTTTTATAGGTGCCAGGACTTCCAGCATTTTTTCTTTCTCCATGGATAATTATCTCCAAACACTCCCTTTGGATAAGTACTTGCCTCTTCTTTAGTGCATCAGCATAAGTTCCTACCAGGCTGCTGAGAAAAGAAAGAAGAGTCTGCTGCAGATACTAAGCCCAGAGCCAGGCCTGAGCAAGGAAATTAATGGAGTGGCAAAAGATTCCGCTGTAGTGTTAGACTTCCAGCCTGGACTAACAACCCACCTCTGCAGTGGTAGGTGGCTACACATCTAGGTATGAGTGCACATCCCAGCATCTCTTTGTGTGGCAACAGCACAAAGGGAAGCAATGGAAAGAGGAGAGCACTTTACAGAATCACAGAATCCTAGGGGTTGGAAGGGACCTCGAAAGATCATCTAGTCCAACCCCCCTGCCAGAGCAGGGTCACCTACAGTACATCACACAGGAACGCATCCAGGCGGGTTTTGAATGTCTCCAGTGAAGGAGACTCCACAGCCTCTCTGGGCAGCCTGTTCCAGTGCTCTGTCACTCTCACAGTAAAGAAGTTTTTCTGATATTCACATGGAAACTCCTATGCTCCAGTTTAAAACCATTGCCCCTTGTCCTATCATTAGTCATTACTGTAAAAACCTTTGCTCCATCTTCCTGACACTCACCCTTTACATATTTGTAAACATGGATGAGGTCACCCCTCAGTCTCCTTTTCTCCAAGCTAAAGAGACCCAGCTCCCTCAGCCTTTCCTCATAAGGGAGAGGTTCCACTCCCTT
>VZRW01006439.1:118264-180685 GCA_013398125.1 Aegotheles bennettii | reverse complement strand
CCCCCAAGCTTATAGATAGATTGTCTCTCCTAGCTGATGGGTATACCTGTCTCCTTTTTTCTGGTACCCAGGCCTTAATTAGCTAATTTATCTATACATGATTTATATTTTAGTAACCTAGTCATTTTATATTCCCTCTCAATTCTATACACAACAGAGATCTTTAAAAGATGGTCAGGATCGTACCTGAACTTTCTATCCTAGCAATACAAAGCTTTACTAAAACCCTACTCATAAGCTAAACAGTCTGTCTTCACTGACTTTTAGGCTGGGTGACATCAGTCCTTATTTTTGTTAAGCAGATTAACAGTACACTTCAATATAATATATGCAACTCAAATTTCTTCCTCAAAACATTGCATATGTGGTTTAGTGGGTGAAATTGGAACACTGCACATTCCATCTCTGACAGCTTTGTTTCTTTATTCAGTGGCTGCTCTGGTGCTGTTAGAGGTGTCAGAAGGAATTGCTTATCATACATGTGGGTTTGTCACTCACATGAATCAGTTTTATCACAGCCCCAGAGCATCTCCAGAGACAGTACTAACTGCTTCATTTTTAATTACAAAGTTACTCTTTGTGTTCCTCAAAATGGACAGCTGTGTAACCATTCATCGATTCACCTTGTTCAAAATTTAGAATACAAATATTACAATTTATCCATCTTTTTTTCTGGATTTAGATATTAAGTTTTCAAAAGTACCTCAGTAGCATTTATTCCAATTACCATTCATCTGTTTCTAAGGTATTATGTCTACCTCAGAGACAGTCCATGTTTCAGCACATCTTAACCCAAAGCACGTTCTCTTACCCAAAGTGTCTGAAATAAAATAAAGGCTAAGAGATTTAAAACAGAATTGTGGCTTAGTTCAAAGCCAGGGTTAAAGAGATATATGTTTTTTCAATTGAATCTTAATTGCGTGGCAAATAAAAACAAATTCCAGTTATTTCCTTGGGAATACAAGGCAATCCAAGAAACTGAAATCAAGCTCTGAAGTAAACATAAAGCCTTGTCAAGATATCTTAATGCTTTGGTGTTTTCTTTTGTTTGTTTTTTGTTTGTTTGTTTGTAAATAAGCTATTTAACAAGTGGAGTGGAACAATCATGATATTTTAGCTTCTTTTGACATTTGCAGTTAGCCAGTACAGAAGTCTTTCAAAACATTTCAACACCAAGGAGTAATTTGGTGATGTAGTCAGATACTCTTTTGATACAGTCTTGTTTATTTACAAAGAATTCACACAAAATTATGTATTTTTTTCACTATTACAGTTTGTCCCGGTTTAGCAACAGCCAGGGCAAGCCAGAACTCAGAGACAGAGTTTGCTTCTACCACTCCCTCCCCCTCCCCCCCATTTCAGGAAATAGAAGGGGAGCAAGGAAGAAAAGCTCAACAGTTGGAAATTAAAACTATAACAAATTTAATGGCACAGGGAAAGGGAGTAACAGGTGGGGTAAAAGGGGAAAATATATATATACAAATATATACAACCCGAACTCCGATGACCGCCAATACAAGCTCCCGAGAGGTTCTTCACTGCAAGGCCGATGGGGATAAAGAGAGTCCAAACCCCCAGCACCCGATGCAGTCAGATGCCGCAGAGCACATGGCCAGCTGGTAACAAAAGGCTGGGCCTTCTCCGGGCTGGCTCCACGTGGCGACAGGCAAGAAAAAGGAGCGCAGGAGCAAGAAAGTGAGAGAGAGCGGAAAGAACGCGAGCTTCCTGTCCTCCGGGCTTTATAGAGCTTGGCAGGAAATGGGAGGGAATACTGATACCTGATACCTGATACCCCAGACCCCTTTTCACAACAGGGTCCTAAACTCCACCCCTCCCTCATTGGGTCCTTGCAGCAAAAGCCGTAAGAATTTTTTGCCTGTCCCCTCAAACTATAACACAGTTAAACTGTAAAAGGCTATTTCTTTGCTCAAAATTTCACATTTCATTCTATGTAGAATTCTCCCACCTCTTAAATGTACAATACTCACCTCTACTTTTTGTCTTTTGGCTGCTGTTTTTCTCTGATTTTGAAGATTTTCGAATGTTCCTGAAACATGTGTCCACCAAACGATACCCAGTAAATTTCCCCTTTACTCTTCCACTTGGTCTGTGTTTTCAGTAGGGGATCCTCCTGTTTCAGGCAAAAGGAAATACACATTACACCTCATCTAAATAACCTATTGTGAATGATAGTTTTGTCCCAGCATCCATAAAGTTTCATCTAACTTCTATCACATTTATTTTATAATTTCAGTCTTGTTCAAAATGAAGTAATTCCAATCTGCATGACAGTTTAATGTGACACAATAGTCAGAAAAAAATCTTCAAGTTCTAAGTGCCCACTTTGTTGTTTGTTTTATCATTGGAAAAGTATCAGTAGTAGATGTGGTATCTAGAATGGTTTAGAATGGCATAGGTCGTGTTGCAGCTAACTTTGGTAGCTAATGTTCATCCAACTTTAGAGTCACTTAGTGAATAAGATGTCCCTAGGTGAGTGCCTACAGCCCCTGTAGAAACAATGAAGAGAAACTGGTGCTTTTGAAGGCCTTGGGACTAATATCTAAAATTTGACATAATGTGAAATCAAATAGTTTAGATTTGATCCTGTGGCTATGTGTGCCCTCCCCATGGCCTGGAATAGGTCAAAAAGCAAACTGTCCCCAGTAAGCATGTTTAAGGGTCACCATGACAGGGATCAGCTAATTTGCTACAGAAGGACACTGGCAGGTTTCTTAGCCAAGTCAATGTACAAAACTTATGCTCAAATAACCATGTTACCAAAAATATTTCATCATCTTCCACCACTTTCCCTCTTACGCCCTCTAAAAACACCCCTTAATTGCTTCAGCTGCAAATGGCATCACCATGAAGATTCTGGTCACATCATTCAAATGTAGTTCATATGTTTATACAATACTTTACTGGCTTTGATAAGCTGACTTTTGTAACTTCATAATGTTTAAGTAGGAAAATACCATAGAAACTGTGTAAAATTTACATAGGACAAAAACTATGTACACGTAAATCATCACAGCAATTTGTCATTCATGGCTCCTAATATAACAAACTTTTCTAGTTAGGTTCTCTAATGGTTCTTATCGTCAAGGACAGCCATTTGTATTTCACAACATTAGGTACTTACACTCTAAGTCAAGGCCCATGACTGAGGGATATCCACTCTACAGTAATTTTTAGGAGCAACAGCAATTTAATAAGCAGTATCAACAAGTGTTCATGAACTGTAATTCCTGGCTAGCACCATTACAACCACCTGGCTAATATTCATTGTTCTCCACCTCGTTCTTGTTCTTTTACTGTCCTCCACCTTTTAAACCCCAGCCGAAAGCTCCACTAATACAGCAACAAATTTACTGGCAAGCTCTGAAACAGCTGAGCCCATCCCAGTTGCTCCGTGCCAGTCAGCCAGCTGGTAAGCTGGGAATGATCTGAGAACTGGCTGAAATGCTGTTTCACAGACTGAAGAGAGACTCTGCAGTTTTTGCCTTAGAGGGTTTTTTTTTTGCCTTTGCTATGGCTTTGCTTGCTGATCATGGCTGTTGGCATATAAAAGTTAATATGGAGGATAAGGAAGAGAAACATAAGGGAAACAGTTTGGGAACTGCACTTGGAGAGTAGGGGAACATTTCCTAAAAGTGATTGAAGAATTCTGCAAAATACAAAATTCAGAATAAATGCGGACAGCTAAAATACCACACTCATTTCCATAGTTGCGTAATACCAATGACATTATTCAATTAAAATTAACTGCACGGGCAAATAAATTGCTAACTCAAGTCTTGGTGCTATAGAATACTTTTGGGTTTACTATATATTCATTCATTCCTTTTGCAATCTCCCACTGCTTGTCTTAAATCCTCTGTTTTCTTGCTGTTTTGCATCATTTCTATTCTGCTACATTTATTCTAGTACAGGTTTAGGTAAAGATGAAGCTCTGAGGCAACCTCGTTCAACTGAGATGCCTTTTCCTAATCCTGGAAGTATTTGTTTCTCCAGATCTGCTGGCATCAAGCTCTAGTGAAATAAAATTTATGTTCTTAGAGTTTTAGTTACCTCGGTGCTTCAATTTATATTGTTTCAATACACTGAGTGATGCTTACATTAATAAATTATAAAGTAATTTGAACCTGGTCTCTCTCAGCAATGTGATTGCCCAGCCATTCGGCTAAGGTCATCAGTCTCTCTTCCATTTTAATAAATGTTTAATTTTATTCCATATAGAGTGGAATATCTCTAGCAGTGTTGCGTTCTTTGATGATTATTTAGGAGAAATTTGAAGACAAACTTTTAAGTACAATGACTTTCTAGTGATAAAGCAGGTAGGTTAAGGAAATACTGAAGGAAAGCCTTTTTAAGGGATGAGGAAAGAGAAACTTATGCCTGACCTAAACTGCTAACACTAATTATTAACTGCACAGCTCCATATCACATACTCCAGACAGTTCTTGATTTCATCATCAACCTCTTTCAGGAATTTTTATCTTTACAAACAGAACATACTGCGAGAACGAGATAGAGGTTGAGAATGAGGTAGGGTATGCAAACTAAACAAACCAAAACAATCCAGCAATACTTCCGTGGTTTAAATTTGCCCAAGTCACCATTGTGAATATGCAGTTCCCAAGGACTCTGATGGTTCTAGAAAAGATTTCTCCCCGATTCTCAAAGTCTTGTCGTATCTTGACGGGGAACCTGAGAGTTTTTAAAATCTTGATGGACTTCACAGAAGATAGGTACTTCCCTCCCCACTGACGTTTCCACAGGCTCTTTGTCAAATATGTTCAAATTCAACAACTTAAGTGTTCCAGCGTGTCCTGTATAAAATATGACATACGTCATAGAGCAATGTGATTGCCATTGAAACCATGGTGGCAGCCTGTCCCCCTTGCAAGTCATCAAATCTCCATGGGGACTCTGAGTGTAGTCTTCAGACACAGGCATGACTCTGTGTCTCAGGACTGCTGGTGGGTAACTTGCTTGCTCAGGGCGTAACTGCCTTTAGAAGCTACTTACAAATTCTGTACATTAATGAATTTTCTCCTATAAATTAATGAAGTCATTTGTATCTACCATGGTCCCAGTATGATAATAACTGAATTGACTTTCACCTTGGTAGAACACTTGGTATTTAAACAGCAGTTAAATTTTCTAAGCTCCAGAGAAGAAAAAAACCACACTTTTGTCCATCAACCTGCTACTGAAATCACTATAAAAACATGAGATTCTATCTGAAAGAAACAAAATCTGTTTTCACTTCCGCTGTAACCAATGTATGAAAATGAGGAAACTATAGCATTTTTAACAGCAGGGATTGTATAAAATATTGCATCTGCAACCCAAGTGCCACCGCTTTGTCCTGGGATTTCTGCCAAACCAGGAGGCTGTTCAGTTGTAATTAACATTTCTCATCCCAATATTGTTGTTGATGAGTCCCCACACAGTTTCAAGTACAGCTGCCTTCTACAGCAGTTCATTATGAACACAGGACCTCTGCTGATTCTCTTCCCTTCTGCTCTACTTATTACGGGCACTTTTCCTTCTTCAAAAGAATCACACAGTTCACTTCTTGCCAGGCTTTATGAGGTAGCTCCATCATCTCTTATTTGAAGATCTGCATATTGGTTTGGCTTGATCCATTTGAGCTTTTTTGCCTTTAGGAAATCTTTCATCTTTTGTTTAGATCTGTTGGACTTCATTTCTTACTGGACTGATTCCACCTTCAGCTAGACATCCTTCACCCCTTGTTAAATTATTTGCCCATTCAGTTTGGTGCTCAGATTAGCCAGATCAGAACCTGACACATTTCAGCCTGGCTCTTCTGAAATTCCTTGGCACAGCTTCTCTGCAGTCTCTTGGAAGCTTTGCTAAAACTAAATGGAAGGCTAAGCAATTACAAGTGGCGTAGTGATGTGAGCAACTGTTCTTGAGGATACATTATATAAGTGGTCAGCATGAAACACAGTGGTAACCGGCCAGTATGAGAAAATTGCTTAGGAAAGCAGAGACTTCAGTTATTTTCCTCTACAATTGTTAAAAGAGAAATCAAAAGAATACATTAGAAAAAGATCTTTTTTTACTACATTTACTACATCTTATCTATACTAGATTATTCAATTTCTTGATTCTGCTGGAGTTATTATTACTTACTGATTGATCTAGCCAGGGGCCAGAGTCTTCGCTTCAGCAACATCTCTGTTGCTGAACATCTCTGTCAAATGGCTAATCCTCTAAGCACAGTCGAGAGAGAACAACAAAATACAAAGGGAGTTTAAGGCACCTAAGAGAAAAATCTGGGCAGGATATTTTAGAAAAAGAGAACAACCAAAGTAAGTCTAGCAGACTTGACTGATTAACAGGTGTAGATTATCTCACAGCAGTGAAGGAGACTGAAGCAGCAAGGTAGGTGAAGCTAGGCTATGTGTCCTTTATAAAGCAGAGAGAAATTGTTTTGGTTTTGATGCAGTATAAGCCAGGAAGCCATGGAGGCAGAAAATGAAGAGGTGACCTTACTTGTGAGTGAGAAAAATGATCTTTGCATCAATTTTCAGAATGGAATGGGAAAAGATCTGTTGTGGCCAAAGAAAGATCCTTACATTTCTGGCTGGCAATGACATCATCCTTCATTATTAGGAAATGTTACACCTAACAATAAAAAAATAAAGAATTGACAACATAGGAATAGTAACCCAAGTTGCAAAGTGACACTGACTAATACTGTTCCAATGAATAATCCTGAAAAACATAAGCAATCATTTCTTAAACATATTGGAGGGGGCAGGGGAAGGAACTCTGACATTAAGGAAAAGGACAAAAAATAATGAGGAAACTTCCTGAATATACATGACAGAAATCCAAACTCTATTCTTAGCTGACTTAAACAGACTTGCTCTAATTTAACGTGTATATAATTAAGAATAAAATGGGGTCCAGTAAGGCCACGTTAAGCAGGCCAAGAGCTTTAAATGTGGATATATGAATTATTGTCTTAAGCTGTAATTGATCCTAATGTGGAATTATTAATGTTTGAGAAAAACAACTTTAAAGTGCAATAATATGTATCAAATATTTATTTCTGTTCAAATAATATGCATCTCTAAAAAATCTCCAAACATGAAGGAAGAAAAAGAGGTATGTCAAAGATCTGACACCAAAGAGAACTAGATAACTAATTTTATTATAACAGCTATTCACTTCTCACGCTTTGAAATTGTTAGTGAAGGGAGACTCATCAGTCCTAAAGGGTCCACTTGGAAGATTTTAATGTCCAAAATATAAGACCAGTTCAGAGACCATTGCTTAATAAAGACCTCACACAAAACAATTAAATACAATTATTTAAAAACAACTCAACATCCCCAAATTCTGGATATTTTTGGAAAACAGCATTTACAAGACTTTCTGATTCAATGATAAAAGGCACAAAAAAGAATAATTATTGTCAGAGAGGCAAAGTTTTATAAGGATTTCCTGATCAAAAATGTGAGCCTTAATGCAAATCTCAGCCACAAAATTCTAAATGAAATACACATTTTCATCTCAAAAAATTGTTTTCTTCACACAAAAATGTGCATCCAATGTACCTCTAAATTAGAATAACTTTTAAAACAAGTATTGTGGATGATTACACAATGCTGGAGGAGATGAACAGGGTAAAAAAATATTTGGAAAATCTCAGAACAATGGCTGTTAGACAGGGTTTATACATAAACCAATAGATCCTTCCCAGGAAATGACATGCCTTCAATAACAGTAGTGGAAATTAAGGATTTACTAAAACTCCTTAGATCTCAATTCTGTAATATAGTTCATGTGCAGAGCCCTAATGTCATCAGTGAACGATTTGGAAAACCGTGTCCACAACTCTACAGGTCTCCTGGAAATTTTTTCTACTCACACAAAAATGACTTCAAGAATGAGTGATGCCACTCAATAGTCAACAGAAAAATCAGATTTTTCTTTCTTGCTATCATTTTGCTTGAAATTATTCAGTCCTGCTGAAAGCAATGAATATGAATCAGACATATTTATGAGATAAGGACCCTACAGTGTCTGGAGTCATTAAGATCTTTCATTTTTCTTGTTCAAATCAAAGTACCTGTCATTCTCGCTTGAAGCTCCTGCTGCTTTGTGGAGCACCCAGTAGTCTCAGCAAAAAGGTTCTTTTCATAAAGAGCAATAAAAACTTGTCATTTTACATCTGGGGTGACTGTTTTTGACAGGATAAAATCTTGTTTAGAGCTCTGATTTCTTTCAGGCATCTGCAATTTTTTGTTGACAAAAAAGAGAAGCATTAAATCTTACTTTTGAGAGCACGTTTGCATGAAACACATAACTTAATATTGGTTAAAGCCTGAACTAACTCCCAGCATCTGACTGAGAAGAGGCTCTGTAATAGTCTGAGGGAGTTTCCTCTGAGGTCAAAAAGTATTTTGAAAATCAACACATTCTTTTGCAGATTCTCTCATGAAAAAAATCCCACTATATTCTATTTACAGTTATTTAAAACAGTGTAATATATCAATGTTGACTATTAAAATTTTCTTTAAGTCCAGAAAGGGGAGTCTGAAATGTAGGCTTGTTCTCGTATATGCTTCAAACTTTTCTATGGACAAATGAAAGTGGCATAATGTTCTGTGTTGCATGAGTTTGTGAATATATACTTTCTCTAGGGTGAAAACATACAGAAGCCCTGAGAATGGAGAGAAAATATTCACAGACCTATAACTGAGACTTGTCTCTATGAGAAGTTGAGAGATACACTTGACTTCAGCAAATCTGACGAGAAACATTTTGTGCTACTATCCCTTTAAGTAAGATGAAACATCTCTTTTCTTTGTAAGGAGTCCACTATGAAAACCAGGTGGATAACAAAGCTCCAGAGAAATTTTTATCCACTGGAGAATAGCCTGATGGACCAAAAATCCAGACTGAATAGGCCAAAATCTGCTGCTGCATCATGGAATAGCTTAGCACATAAGAATTCAAAAGCAGCAAGTGTGCAGAGCACTAGGAAAGCTGTACTGACTATTATCTAGTAAATATTTGACTTTTTGCCATTAAAGTTGTCATGCTACAAGCTTTAGTGTGAATACTGTTATGGCTTTTAAAATATACTGATAAAGCAGTTACAGCAGAACAGTGCCCTTAATATGGACACAGTTAGATCAGTATTATCTTCTCCCCTTGGTATACAAGACTATCTCTACTGATACTGAGCAGTTTTATAGTGCTATTACGGCACCCAAATGGGCATGTCTATGTAACGTGACTAAGAACTTTTCAGGGAAGAAGACTGAAATTGATATTAAAATGGGTCTCTTTATGCCTGCTAAATAAAATAGGACCTTGGGGTAAACACAGTGCTGCTGACTATTCACAGGGCTGAAATGTTCACATGCTTCTTAACATGGTGTTGGTACAAACCAAATAAGCTCCTCTCCAAGCAATATCTGTAAGGGGTGCAATAGGCCAGGGACATTCTCTGTGTCAGGATAGGACTGAACCAGGCTTAGTTCCTTCCCTCTCAGATAGTTTTCCCAAACTATCCCAGAAGATTGTACATCCTCAAAGCTCCCTTGGTACCTTCACGTGATAGGCTGGGATGTGCAAAATATGTTCTCAATTTCATGATATTCAAATACTGTTCTAACGAGCCACAACATAGCCCTTATATTATTGCAGCCTCTTATATTATTTGAACTGAAAAATATACATAAAACCAAATAATTATGTGCTGGGGCCAGATGTACACTGCATGGGGCCTAGGAGTGACCCACGGCCAAGCACGTATAAATTGAACAGCAGCCAGGCAGTGTTCCTTGTCCTCAGGACACAAAAAAGTTCTCTCCCCTGGTTTAGTTAACAGCAGAGACATAGCCTTACACTCACAGACAAGTATTCCAAGTGCCAGAGGGTGATTTAAACCCTCAGATATCCTGGATCTCCACAACAGGAGGAGGCAGTCTGAATGCACATCCTCACTCCCACCAAAACTGTCACAAAATGATTCTACAGAGGGAGCTGTTCAACTAAAGTAGCTTTCCCCATCTCTTACCAAGATGACACAAATGTTTTGGAGTCATGATTTCCATTCATTTAAGATACACAAAACAAATCAGTATGTTTATTCTCCAGAGTTGATTTTGTGTCTAACAAATGTAATGCATTTTTAATGTGCAATTAAATGTTTTGATAAAAAATACATAAGTGTAGTGTCATATCATTCAAAAATTTGCCTCTCTGCAGCAAATTTCAACTTTATTTGAGATAGAAGTTGTGCTAATTACAATAAAATTCTTAATGAAACTAACTAATTAAAGTTACTAACTTCATCTCTACCCAATGAAAAATCATCTGTGTGAAAAATGAACAGTTATATGGTTGTTTTCCTTTTAAAATTTGCATTTAAAATCAAGGACAAGGGAAAGGATATCGCTGTAATGGATGTATCTTGCATGGAAAAGTAACATGTTCCATAAGAAGCCGGGAGCTCAGTTTGGCCTGATGATTAGACAGCCTGGCTGAGCCCTTCTTGTGCTTCTGAGGAATTCCCCATTAGGATGAAGAAAACTTGTGGCCTTCTTATGGAAGGGAGCAAGTATTACTCCCCAGCTGCCAGGGAAAGATGATGGAGGAGATGGGACTTTATATCCATTTAATCCATCTTGGGAGCAGCCTCTGTTGGGAAGGAAGTCTTTGCACACTACTTTGTTGGTGTGTGCCCTCGAAGGTGTTGTTGATTCAGCTAAGCAAAACTTTGAGTAACATGTTGGCAACACAAGAGTCAAGTCCTTATTCTTCTTTAGTAATCACAAAGATCCTGCACTTCCATAACATACATTGCAGTGTAGTTTCCTCATTACGACCCATTAATCCTCTTTTTGTGAGGAATAAATTGGAGCACAGAGAGGGTTTAGCTTTAAATCATGCACCCAGTCCACATCAGAAACAAAAACAGGATCCAGAACTCATGGATATTGATTTATATACTGAGGGAAAAAAAAAGTGAACTACAGTGAAAGAAATTTAGTTTCTTTACAAATAATTAGCAGCCTCAAGCTGATTGTTTGTAGATAACTGATGATACAAGCAAAACACAATCTCCTGGATTTGAGACACCGCAAAGCAGTGTTCAGTGCTGTTAAACATTGTTTAGTGGGAGGAGGCCTTGTTGTTCCTCTTCAGATACCCTGGTTACAGGTTAGCTCTAATTATTTCAGAAATCACATTCTTGAGAATATTCAGCTATTTGTGAGAAATAGATTCAGAATATGAATACATGTCCCTCCCTGAAATGGCAAGTGATGTTAATTTATGTCTGGATAGACAAAGAGCAGTTCTGCTGGGTTAAGAAAAAAAGAAATTAGTCATACTTAATCTTAGAAAGAAAGGTAGAGTTTCCTTTGGTTTCTCACCAATGTTTTAAAGCCAGAGGTTGCCTCTAGGACAAAGGAAGAAAAAAGATTCTACATAAGATTTTGAAACAGAGAATACAAGCTTGTCTATACTATTCCACTATCTTGTTCAATCGCTGTAAACAATTTTCCAAGACTGAATTCAAATATTACAAGTTCAGAGACAGATAACATACAAGATAGGATTAATGAGATTCACCTAACTGGGGGAGATAACATACTGAATAGCTGGGTATTTTATGGTAGTGCTGATAAACAAGATCAATAGTGCAGCCACAAAAGTGGAAAACTGGTACCATCATCATTTATCTGCCATGTAATGTAAGTACCTGTCAACATGTTTTATCTTCAGAAGGACAATATTAATCCATTCCTTACACCAAAATCCAGAAAATTCACTTCACTGTAAAATATAAATACTCTCTGTTTACTTACAGAAGTGCTTTAGTAAATCTTAATATCCAGAAGCAGCAGAAACTAATGCAGTTAAAATAAAGATGTATAGAGAACAGCAGTGAGGGTAAACACAAAATATTTGCGATAATTTGTGTGAACAGTTGAAAATTCAGAGTGTTGAAGAAAGCAAGGACTGTAGCAAGTAAAAAATAATTAGTGGATCAAGGAAGAATGGTAACAGTTTCCTGAAGGGAGTAAGCAATAGGCAAAGGAGGAACAATTTATCCCCTTAAGCATGATAGTGGGAAATTGGAGCCAATGGATTAAAAAGAATAGCAGTAGGCATTAAATAAGCACTTCGGGTTCATTTAAGGAGTGGAGATGGAGATTTACTTAAATCAGGGATCACAATCAGAGGGATAGTAGACAAGGAATTAGAAAACATAAATAATGTTGGAACTGTTAACAAGTAGATAAGAAACAGATGTGGAAGAGAACACATCTGAATAATGCTCTGTACACTAAAGTATATAAAGGAAATAATAGAAAACCGTTTTGATAGCAGTTTCAGTGACTTGATAGCAGAGAGATACTACAATCTGGAAACTAAAATTGCATCGTGTTGTGAACAACACACTGAAGACCTCTGCTCAGTATGCACAGGTGAACTAAACAAACAGTATGATCATGGAGACCAATTTTATAATATTTTGAGGCTAACATATACAGTCAATAGAATGCCCTCCACTGGCACATTTCATTCAATAGACTTCACCTCAGCTCAGAAAGGATAATAGAGAAACAAATGAGTCTCGGAGATGAGGGTGAGAATGATGAGAAGCTGTGAAATAGTCTCATATGAAGCCCAAAGGAAAAACGGGCTATTTAGAACACATAGTTTGACCAGAAACTTAGTCCCCTAAGAGATAACGTAGCCAAAACATATTGTTGTCATAAAAAGTGTCAAATACATTGATAATAACAACTGTATGTCTAGTAAAAATATATATAGAAAGGCAAGATTTTGAAAGGATTCTATGTTTCCATTTTTCAGGACATAAACCAATCTCTACTTGTAGGGGTTAGAGAGAAACCTTCTAGTCAACAACTGTCTCTGTTATTGTACCTTACTCCGAGTCATATGGCATATAGAGTATGGAATATATATTGAATAAAGAAATGTCATCAGTCTGGTCTACTCTAGTCTGGTCCACTCCTGCTGTTTCTTCATTCTGGTGTATGCCCTGTCTATAATGTAAACTGATATTTAATGCAAACCAAGATCATTGACAAATCACAGGTCAGTATTCTTAACATAGCATTAACTTCCTAAATATACTCTATGACTGTCAGTTCTGAAACCCACAGAATACAGGGTAGGCTTTATCTTACAAATGAATTGCTACACTAAAAAGAAAAAAAAAATCACTGAAGCAGCTCAAATTTGTGATATGTCTCATAAGGACCAACAGATGGAGTGTCATGTAACTATTCAAGAAGCCTGTAATTTAGAAGATATACACTGCAGGGACTGACCATGATGAAGCTTAGAGCATACTTGTATGTCATAGAGGTGTAACCCCATGGGCTAGTTTGGCAAAAAAAATGCCATACCACCACCCTATCATGTGTTGTTAAAATGATGTCAAAGGCCGAATCTTCACACAAAGGAGCATTGTACTGAATAGCTGCTGCCTTGACTGGTTCAATCCCATGGCCAGGTCTTGCATAACCTTATCCTCAGTTTGTGCCTACTGCAACACTTGTGACAAAACCCCATTAATTTCTTGTCCTAATCCTTCAATTCTAGCTGGATCTTTCACGAGCAGCTAACATTTGTGACTTGACTAAGACTGAGAAAGCTGATCTTGTGGCAGTCTTTAAAGGACGCTGTGGTAATGTAGTTTCTAACAGCATGCATGCTTGGGTATTTTCATCTCCTGTGGTGTCAACTCAAATCATCACCTTTCCACCGTTGTGTTGCTTTAGCTGCAGCTTTTCAAAATGTGGCTACATTGCATTTTTTGCTTTGTAACACTGACTATTTGATTTCGCTTTTATTACCCTGCATTCATGCATGGCAGTAATACCTTGCATTTGTGCAGTTGCTGTCACAACCTGTTCACATTTTATCCTGTATCAGAGTTTGTTTCACAGTTGCAGGGATTGTCCTTGTTGGCAAAAGCTAAATACAGGGGAGATGAATGAAGTTATTCACCTTCTCAGATGTTCTTTTGCTGGAAGCCTTGGAATGGGTAGCATACGTAATCTGTCTCCCAAACCCCAAATAATGTAAATAGTTGCAAAACGCAATTTGGCACATGGGCTACAGGGATCATTACTGATCTCTTTTGTCACTGTTTAGGAAATTTCTACAATACCAGGTTGTCCTCATTTGACCACATATTTTTCTGCCTTTCTCATCTGCTTCAGGTCATGTAGGTCTTTAAATACTATCCTTGACTTCAACTTGAAGAGCATCCATGGTGTGTAAGAGGAAGTTATAGCTATTGTTTGTAACCTGCTTCTCATGATCCAATTTCTGCTGTCTTCAAATTACTTTTCCTACTCCCTTACTCCTCTGGTGATCATCTGACAGAAACAATATAGATGTCTTTTTACAAAATATTCTCTTTTGTTATACATTCTCCATTGTACTTGCCTAGACAAGGCACAAATTGCAGTGTTGCTTCAGTTGAGCTATAAAACAATGGCAAAAAGTCACAGAATCACAGAATGGTTGCTGTTGGAAGGGACCTCTGGACGTCATCTGGTCCACTCCTCCTTCTCAAGCAGGATCACCTAGGGCCAGTTGCCCAATATCATGTTCAGAGAGCTTTTGAATATCTCCAAGGATGAGACTCCATAGCCTCTGCAGGCAACTTGTGCCAGGGCTCAGTCACCCTCATAGTGAAAAAGTGTTTCCTTGTGTTCAGTTATTTTTCCTGTTCTCTCAATATGAAAATGGGGCAGAAAGGAAGGTATTACATTTGACATACCTGAATATGATTTCTTATGCATTTTTTTCTAGTCTTCCATTTCCTTTCTCTATCCTCTTCCCCTTCAATGATATACAAGTGTACCTTTAAAAAATATCCTTTGAATAGAATAGTGATCACAACACTGTCAATAAAATTGAAACATATAATGACTGTTACTATTTAATAGTTTGACTTGGTGATTTATTTAAATTCAAGTAAAGCAGAGATTAAAGCTTGATATTAAAAAATGGACTCATTATTACAAAAGAGTCACATAATTTAGGTTTGTCAATTTAGATTTATAATTTGCAGACAAGTTCAATGCAAATAGACATAGCTTAAAAGACAGAATAAAGAAACCAGGAGGGAATGTTTCAAAGTAAAATGTTAATATGCGAATTATTTGTAGTAAAACTAAATAGAGAGACAAATATTCTTTTATATAAAAAAAGAAAATTGGTATTATGGGCTGCTAGGGAAGAAAAAAAGAAACACAGATAAGATATTATCCTGTTAGTAACTGAAGAATTCGTTTTCACAAGTTTAAAAAACTATCATAGTTTAACCAAACCTGATATGAAATAATTTTAAAAGCAACTGTCAGAATACTTGTTTACTATTGTGTTCCTGTAGTCACTAGTTTTGTTTAAATAAGGATATTAGAGGACCAAACTATGAAAAGACAGGCAGTGTACAGCGAGGTGGCATTGACGGACATTTACACACTTGACCACAGCTGTTGTCACCAGCAGAAACATTTTCTTCCCTTCAGATACCTGTGGGTTAATTATTTTTACTGTAAAATCCGTTTCCATTATAGATTTTTGTGGCTTTGTTCTGTAGCATTTGACTCTCATTTTTTTCTCTGAGAGGTTAATGATCCACAGAGTAACTGGGTTTTGGGGTGTGTGTGTCTAATTTTTATAGTACTTATATACTACAAACAAATATCCTGTCAGGGGTTTTTTTGGTGATAAACTAAACAGTATACCACTTATCCCCTGACTGCATTTTCCTGGGCCCCAAGTCCTATTTGTGAATATCCCACATCCTTTCCAAACATCTTTGTTTCAAATACTTGCTAGTGTACCTCCTTCTGCATGCTGACCAAAATTACTTTTTTAATATGTATCATTATTAACTGTGATTTTATGAGTCAGTAGTTAGCATTCACCTAGAATTTGTAGAAGGTGTTGGCTTGTAGATGTTAGGATGACAAAGCCACATCTTATGGACCTTAAATCTGTAGGTGACTCTTAGGTCTAAGTGTGAAAGAAAAACTGAAGTACTCAGAAAATAGGTTATACTTATAATATGGAAGAATCCAAATGGGGAATCTTCTCATGTAACTCTGCCAGGGCATATGAAAATGAGAAATATAAAGAAAACAAGTTATCTCTCTAAAATTATATTTTCATGCCATCCAAGCTGCAAAAAAAAAAAAACCAAAACCAAACCCCAAAAAACAGCCTCACTGGGAAAGCTACTGAAAGGACAGTGATATTAGTTTAACTGAATTTTGGCAGAATACGGCGTACTGCTTAAATCAGTTTCCATGAGAATAAAGATTTAAACAACTTAGAATCAATATCAATTCCTGTAAAGACTGTAACATCCAAGCTGCAAAAAAAAAAGATGGATGGATCCTTCCATGGCATGGAGGCATGGATCCTTCAAAACACCAGGCTATAATAACAATGAAGGACAAAGAGACTAGAAGAATATAAATCTGTGAGGGATCATCAGATGTTAAGGTTAAGTGATTTTTTCAGCTTCCAAAAATTCTTTTGCTGGTAAGTCCAGTAATTGGCTCGCCCATTTGTATTGCTGATAGTTCTCTATCTTGGTGAGACAAATGCCTGTTTCTATACAGGCTTTCTAAGCTTTTTTCTCCTCCCAATCTGTAATTATGGATGGATCCTTCCATGGCATAAATGTTTGAAATATAGACAACTGGGATAATTTTCATTCTGGTAATATAATGCATTTTTCTGCAGTACATAAGTTAATGGCTTAGTCATCATATGAAACCATTAAAGAGAGATGGCATCTTTAGAAGACATGTCTAAGGTCTGATTTTCCCTCTGGAGATATATTTCAGATCACTGATTAGAAGGGAACTTGCAGTGACTCACCTTTAAACGTAGGATCCAGTTAAGCTCTTGAAGTTCCTCAGAAAAAAACTCATACTAAGACTTGAGTGTTAGTATTAACTTCTTTTTGTTGTCACATTTCTGTGCAAGAAAAGAGGACATAGATCAAGGGTGTTTTGTAGGTAACATAGACTTAATCATGGCAACTAAACTCACAGTCACTGTTGTAAAAATTCCGCTATTTATCTTGATATTGCTGAATTTCCTATTTCTAACTTAGCTTGACTAAGTTCACTAGTGTTGGAATACATGCCTTACAAACAAAGTTTACACTGATTGGCAACACATATTCACCAGAAATTCTAATTTCATTTCTCTGGATACAATTTTAATCAATAAGTATTTAAGTTTTATACTTCATGCTGCATCGATGTTCTGTTGAACGTCAATTTATAGAAAAGATTTTACAGAAGACAAGCATGAAATTGAAAAGTGTAAAATGATTAAGGTTGCTACTTCATCACTTTAAATAATACTGTGGACCTCCAATTATCCAATAGGAGAGAAATAGTAAAGGCTGTATATAATGTTTTAATAGATTTTACGCAGATAAGGCAACATTTTACCTCCAAGAATAAATCATTTCAGTTCTTCCTGGCCACCAAACCAAATCTTGTGTTAATCCAGTGAGGTTTATCACAAACCAAAATGGCATGAATGATATATATTACTTGTTTCATTAAAATCTGATTATATTATAATGTAGAAATCTAATTTCTGTAAGTACCTCATTATTCCTTATTTCATCTGCCAAGTGCAAGTGCAATTTTATTGTGAGAGTGAATTAAGTCAAGGCGTAATAACCAAATTGATATCCTGAACAAAAGTCACACTATGATGAAAGTTTCATTCTTAAGAAACGTACAGATGGCTGCATTAAATGATCCATGAAAAATGTACATTTTTCTGTGGGTCACATGGTTCCATTAAAAATAAAAACAATTTAGATAAAATTATGAACCTAATCTATCTCTTCAACAACAATTTTACACTGAAGTAACGCCAATGACTTTATGAGATTTTTTGCCAGTTGAAATCTAAGCAGATAAAATAATAATACAGCTGCCCTGTGAGCAATTTAGTGCACTTAAAACTTGACGTGGAATTAAAAAATATTTCTTTTATTATCAGTAATATTTTTCCTTTGATCACAAGGCTCAAGTCCTTTTATCCAAATACCCATTCTCACTGAAACCTACATATCAATCCCATTGCTAGTCCTTAAAGTGCCAAGAATTTCAAGAAAAAGGGATTTTAAAATTGCTAGAGCACTGTATTAATTAATATCTTCCATGATAGTACTTATTTCTGATAACCAAAAAGTACAATGTTTTTTTCAATGAAAGAGCTACTAATATTTAATTTTTCCCAGCTCCCATGATGTAGGGGTGATTCTGTGTTTCGTGATATAATTTGTGCACTACTGTGACTTCCCTGAGTCTTCCACCTCATTTGGATCACAAGGGCTGTATTTAGGAAGGTAAATGTTTTCACCTATGGATGATTAGCTCAGACTGGCAAGTGTAATCATTTGTCTTTAGCTCCTTTTTTTCTCCTTCTGTCTAGAGACTGACCATTTCAAAGAACTAGTCAGCTATAAAGAAGCAGAGTTACTCACATGCACTGTTGAAGCATATCTTTCTCCCATATGGTCATTTTATGCAGCCAGGAATAAATTTGAAGGACAAAACCCTCTGGCTATTAAATACTTTTAACTATGCATTGCACTATATTGCACCTTCAGAGAAATTATGTTGAAACATTGATTACTTGGACCAGCACATAAAAAACATCTGCTACAAGGAATTTCTTTTCACATCAGATAATCAGTGCTTCATTTTAAGACATAGCATGCATTTTGTAGGTCTGGAGACTACAAACATGAAAGTGACATTTTAAATATTTTACTTTCAAGGATAACTCGTTCTCTTTGCATTAAGCTTCCACTGAGAGCATGAGACTTTTATCAAATTGGAGGAGCTTTAAAAATGTAAGGTAATAAAACTGTTTGATCTTTTTAGATACTTAAAATCTTAATCAAGAACAAACCTCCAGTAAAGTATGGACATTGGAAAGGGAGAGGGGAGAAATAGGGAGATGAAGATCTTCAGCTGACATGCAGGGTACTGCTTCATGGATATGGCTTAAGCAGAAATGACTCCAGGTGATTTTCTGTCTTAATTTTGTTGTGAAATATAATGTAATAAGAGAGGATGAACACGTATAATCAAAATTTTGCTCGTAACAAAATTAAAAGCAGAGACAGAGGAGTCCTTGGTTACAATTTCCTTACTATGTTGCTGTGTCTTAACTAACTGGTTTTACTTGAAATCCCCAGCTCTTAGTAGAAAACATAAAATGCTTCAGTCGTATAGCAAAAATTCAATCCAATAAAATATCTTTTAATCTTATAACTTAGTTACTACTACCCTTGGTCTTTATCTGGAATAAAATTTCTTCAAGTCCTAGAGTAAAAGAGAGTTTTCTGATGCTGAATTCAATCAGCAATTATATTCAACATATATGACAATGCATTTATGTGTGTGTATGCATATTCAGAATTGTATAACATTAATAACACATATATGAAAAACATACAAATGTATTAAAATGCATATAATACTTTAATATGTTGCCTATCTTGCAGTGTATATAACAATAACTTTCTATAAACTATGTGTCAATATCTTCTACAACTGTATAAATATTTTCTATCAGTGCTTTTGCCATTGTGTCAGTCTCTGATATGCAAACTATTTCTTTAGCTTGTAAGTGGTCACAGTATCTCGTGCTTCTCCTCTTGTGCAAATGTTCTAGGAAGACCCATGAAAGGAAGAAAGGTTTAAGGTGGCTAGAATGCAAAATTTGGAAAAGTAATTCCACCATCATTGCCATCACCCCCTTCTTACCTAATATCATCTCATGTACTTATGATTCCAAAACATTTCACATTATAGGAATTATTAACATTACCATCTTCACTGGAAAGCAGAAAAATGTGGACTATATAACAGCAATTGCTTAGTGCTACCAGTTGCCTAAATAGGATGAATCTTGAAGGACACTTGAAGTAGAGGGGAAAAAAATTCACAGTTTGCACGGTATCCATCTGAGCGGGATGGTGGGCTAATCATCCACTGCCACAGACTCTCAAGTCGGCTCCAAGCAGAGCAAGCAAAAGATGCAGATTACGGTCCAGTGGGGATTTTTGTTGGGAGTCATTTTCCTTGAAGTAACAGCCTGTGAAGACAATGCTACTTTTTGAATATTCTTCTTTCAGTAAGAACTGCCTGAAATTACTGCCAGTTTATATCTCTGTGGTATCTAATAAATATGGGTGGACACAGTACATATCATATATAAATATGTGAATCACCTCAGTCATGTTGGCTGTCTAATCACTCTGGTGCTTGAAACCCTAAGGACTGGAGCAGGATGTTCCATCAAGATGTCCAGGAGGGCTGCTGTGGGGGCCAGGCACACTGCACCCACTGAGGGGCTGCTGGAGTCTCTCAGTTCAGCTCTGGGTACTTTTACCTGGTGTAAACATCAGACAGGAGGTGAAGTTTGCAACTACCACCTCCTTAATGTGGATGATTATTGTCCATCTTAGCTGTAAATTATTGTCTAAAATAATCCCATTTCATTGAGGGGAAAATCTCCAACCTTTCTGGTTTTTGGTTTTTTTTTTTAAAAAAAAAGCAGTGGATTTAGGGGTTAAAAGAATATTTCAAAACTGCATAAGGCTTTTGGCTATTAATTTTTTTGTGGCAAGCTACAGACATTCCTTATTTCATTTTAATTTAGCCTATTTTATGATGGGATAAAATAACTTCAAGACAATAATAAAAAAAAAGAGAGACTGCATCAATCTATGTATCCCTCCCTCTGAAAGAAAATTAACTTGAAGCTAGTCAGCTGCTATAAAATGTCCCTGTAAAATCACTACTGAAGACTTACATTCATGGACTCAGGCATGATTTTTTTTAAAAAGAAATCTTCTAGGATGTCATGGCTCCTCTACTCATGCTTCATCATGCCATTTGCAAGGCCTGAATGGCATGTCCTAACCAATGGCACTTTATTCTGTTGAACTGTTACTCCTTCACCAGCAGAGGTTGAGGTCTCATAAAGTTTGCTTAAATATTCATCCTGTGACCTACACTTTGATCTATGTCATTAACTATAGTGTAACTCCTCCTGTGGTCTTTCCCTCTTTCCCATGAGAATGTTCTTGCTTGAGTTGATTGATTGTATATATTATTTTATTGGAAGTAATTTTTTCTTATTGATGTGAGGAAACTAATTTCTTCTATTATTTCTTCATCAGTGTCATTCTTTTATTGTATAACCATCACTAACTACAATAAAACTCCTTCATATTGCTTATTATTAACTCCAGGTGTGGTGAACTTGATTGTCTCTCCAATTTCATGAAAATTATATTGGGTTCTATTTGACTGACATTTTTCAGCTTTCAGTGAAATGTTCTGGATAATTTGCTTGGGATTAATTTTTTTTGTTAGCCATCTTTTCTCTATTAGTTTGTTGCATGTAGGATTTACATTATAAGTAAGTGTGCAATGATTTGTAAAATAACCACTGATTTAAATTAGATTATTTAAATTATATATCTCAGTTTGCTTCTCTCCTCAAACAAGGGGTGTTCTTCCTACAATTACCTAAATTTATGATTATTTTTCTTCTTGAAAAATTTCAACTCTACCCTTTGGGAATGAAAATGATTCTTTAGTTATGTCTTTAGAAACACATACAGTCTCTTCTTAAAAATAATTTAAGTTCACATAAAAAGCAGTCCATTGGATGTAAATGCATCCAATGTTTTCTAGTAACAGATTTGTGCTAACAAAGGATTTTCTTTTCTAGAGTCTGAAGATGGCAAACTACCTCTTCCCAGGTAGACATTGCAGATTTTTATCATACCTTTCTGACAAATCCTCCACATTTTCTTCATTGTGGAAGAAAAGCCAAAGTTCTTTTGCTTTGTGTTTCCTGTGTCAGAACTTAGTTTATTTCTGATGCTCAGCTGATTTGCTGGAAATTGCTGTTACTTGTTTGTCTAGTGGCCTAGCAAACATTTCATTATTGGAGAGCATGTCTGCCAAAGATTTCAATTAGCATTTCCTCTTTTTCTCTTTATTTAGGCAGATGACCATCTACAAATAGTTCATGATTGTGAGTACAGTACTCATTCCATACTAAATAATGACCTCCTCAAGAGTATAAGAATGGCCATGAGAAAAGATTCTTCTGTCCTGATACTCTCTCTCCAACAGTGCTCAATGGCAGATCAGTCAACTACATCATGATCTTTCACTGATACATTCCCGCAGACTTCAGAAGTATTACAGCATTGGTTCTTCAAGAGCCAGAAATTTTATCTCCATGGCTAATGGTACCATAAGGATTTTTATTCCTCAACCTTACCTGCTTGCCTTTTCATCTTGTTCAAAGGTCCATCACATCCTGAGTGTGAGTTCACCTGTTTAATCCACTACAGGAAGAAAGGTGCCTGAGAGGGGTGTCTTTTCTAAGATGTATCAGTAGCAGTTGAGGAGTCATTGCACAGCCCTGGCTTGTTCAATTATTTTTTTTTGTTTATGTTTGTTTATATTTTGTTTTGTTTTTCATTTTTTTGTATACTAGGTGCAGTTAAATAAACAAAAAGAATCAATTTCAAGTTCCCTCATTTTCAAATGCTAAGCCTTTTATAACAGTGAAAGTGCCTTACCTTTCAGCTGTATGTACCACAGCTGACTAATTTTCTAATTTTGACTCAGGTAGGATGGAACATAAAGGCATATCCTTTAAAGTCTGGGACTGCATTGTCTGATTTCCTTTATTTCTGCAGAAAATATCATTCTGTCATTCTTTGCCAAGGTCTTCTGGACATTTCCAGGAATAAAAATTGGAAGCTTTGCAAATTCTGTTTATTTTACCCATTTCATTTACTCTGGATGGGGCTACTTAATGTCTAATTCATTGCGGAACTCTTAGAAAGTGGAGGATTATCAAATGAGTTGATAAATCCTGCTTTCAAAATTCTGTAACCTTTTCATGTATGGAGGTCTTTCACTGAAAATACTCAGTATCTTAAAGCTGTACTTTCAAATGTTTGCCTGTTTGCTTTCTGACAGTCTGACACTGCCTTCAGTCTCATATGTAGTGTATGGGAAATAATACATCAATCAGCGATTTCATTGCAATCTGTTTGAAATTGAAACTGACGTTTAAGCTGTTATCAAAACTAGACACGTCTTCTATTACAAATAGTATTAATTTTATAGTTCTTTCTTTCTTTGCTTACTTAATATCACTCAAGTAACACTGTGTTTTAAGGATGTCTTCATTGTGTATAACTGTTCAACCAACAGTTTCTGAAAAGACATTTTTGACAATAATTTGTTTCTTCTCCTTTCTCAGTATGTGAGCAGTTTCCAATAATGTGATATGATTAACTCCACAAATAGATGGCTGAATTTTTAAACTAGCCTACAATGATGATTCATTTCCGCTGTGACATTCTGAGCAAATAATAACAACCTGCTGAAGTGAATGAAACTTATGAAATCTGCAAGCAGAGCACTGGCAGATAATGAATGTCTGATTTGTAATCCCCAAAATTGCTAATAGTCAGTCTCGTGCCTTTTATGAATAATTTAATTTAACATTATTATTCATGTCTCAGTGTAAAAAACAAAAATCTACCTTAAATGTACCTGTCATGCAGATTACACCTTCTTTTCATTCAAAGGCATGGTTTTTATAATTTCTGTATCTTGTTCTGTATGCTGTTTGTATTCTTGAGACAACCTCTTCCAGCATCTGCAGAGCTTCACAGTGAGAGTCAGAGATCTAGCTTTTGTTTGTGGTTGCTCTTGTGGCTATTCAAAATACCAGGCACCTCCAGATTGTTTTTCTTCTATTTTCCTCCATCCATTCTTGTCTTTGCCAGTTTATACAGTAAGTTCCCTGAGACCAGTGGTTTCTCCCTGTAACAATAACACTGACATGGACCTTGATGAAATGAGACATTTCCCCTGATTTTCCCATCTCCTGTCAAAGCTTAATGGAGGGCAAACACTTGTAGTTCAGATTACAGGAACTACTCACTGAAAAAAATTGTATTTTTATTTACAGTGAGGATAATACGCCAGAGAAGCCTAAAATGCATGACATAGGTTGAATTTGTCCTGAAAATATGTGTGTTCAACGCATAAGACTGTGATTTGAAAATGTTGGGTTTTCAGTAGAAACAGCCAATGATCAAGATTTTGATCTCGTTGTGCTAGGCATTGTACTTTTGTCACCGATTTAAGGAGTAAGGTGGAGTATTCAGCCTAGATAATCTTGGGGAGGATGAAAGAAGACTTTTTCAAGGCTGTTTTCACAAGATTTGGAGAAACAAAATACTAATAAATAGGAGAGAGTTGGTTTATTTGTATATTCTTCCAAAAGTAGCTGAGTTGCACCTTATAATTTTCTATCACCGACACATATTTCAATTACCAAAATTAGTTATACAGCAGAGAAACAATAAAGAAAGGACAAAAAAAAGTAATGATACTCTTTTCCAAAGAAACATAAATAGTAGCGTTATTGGTTTTGCATTTAGTTTTAGTTTTCTTGAATTCTTAGCAATAAATAATTTAATCCTATAAAGCTATCGTTAAAGTAACTGACACTATAAATCACTGCTTTTATAATTGACATCTAAGCTAGCTGGTTTTACTGCCTCAATATTTTGAATTAACTGAATAAAAGTTAGAAGCATTTCCCCTAGGGATTTACAGTAGATTTGGGTTTGGCCTTTGTAAATAAAATCAGACATTGTCATAAAAAATGTACTTCCAGCTGCTTTATAGAAATTACCACACACATGAATCTCAGAGGATTTCTCTTAAAATGTGAACTTGTGGCCTTCCTAGCAGAGAAAGAATGAGACAAAGGGAATCAGGCCAGTGGTGTTTGTCTTTTCCCAGGCATCAGAAGAAAAAGCTTTTGGCAGGGGAGCAAAGAGAAGAGAGATGAATGAGTAGCAAAACTGAGGTGCATGTTGCCTTAGTACTTGTACAATAGTTTGTCACATTTCCTTGGTTAAAGGAGACGTAATAAGTTATGCATATTTTTAATAGCAACTTACAACTGTAAAAACAGAAATCACTGAATTCAGTATATACAGGGCAGTAATCTTCATGTCCAGAAGTCTTTAGCTTTACAAATAAACAATTGTGCTCATTACACATTCACAGCACTGTAAAACATGAGCTAATTAATCCTTACTACTCTTGAGAGGCCACTGAGAGCAGGTATGACATTTTATCTTCGGTTTAAAGATGGAAAAGCTGAGGCAGGAAAGGAAGAAACAGCATGGAAGCAATCTCAGAGTTGGCAACTTGGTATCTTGGACAACCAGACCCCCTTTGTCTATGCCCTTTTACCAAAATGTACTTATTCCTCCAGCCTGGTAGGCCTGTTTGTGTGGGACAGTACAATCAAAACAGGGAGAATCTGGGCTCCAGGCTTGTTGAACCAGGGTTATATTCCACAGTCAGAATGGATACACCTGTTAATGGACTCCCCGGTGTCCATTGGAGCCTAAAGCAGTCCTGTGCCACCAACTTCAAAAGGATTACAATCACATCAAAGGTTTCATAGCACTGCAGTGTCTTAGGATATCCACAAAGTTGAACCTAATAGTATGACATTTTCCTCCTCTATGTATCTTTTCTCTCTTGTGAGAACATAGGAGCAATACCTCCTGCTGATAACAAGCATACTGCAGCTGGAAAAGACGTTTCTCAGAAAAACAGGATAAAATCCCCAAGAACAGTAGGTATCCCCACTAAAGAAGAATTTCTCCTGTGCTGGGCATATCCCTGAAAAATATCCTTTCCTTCCTGTATTTGTTGTGAAAGCATATAATAACATAGAAGTCCTTTGTGTAAAATCACACTGTATATACAGCAACCTTGAATTATGATTCGATAATCAAGATTCAGTATATAGTCAAGATTCTTCAAGAGGCTCCTCCTCAACACACACACTGTTCTGGGTTCAGAGTCGAAACCTTATTTAAGTTTTAGTCACATGTGCATAAACTTAATTTACTGTTCAGACTGGGAAATTAATTATAATATTGACTTGATTGGTATTTTGGAAACACCTAAAGTCAGGTAATCTCAACCGGTTATTACTTGTATGGAAGACACTTCTCCAAGATATCAGTATTATTGGATTTCCTAGTAATTTTGAAAAAGTTTTAGGTTTTGTGTCTGGAAATATGCTCTCCTGTGGAAAGTTAAGCCTGAAAGCCTCCTCAAGGGGACAGTCTGGCAGCACACCCGTGCCCTTTGACTCCAGGAAAAGTCTAGCTGGAAAAGTTGGCAAGATAGCATCCTTATTTTAAATTTCCTAAGGCCTTTCCCTTTTGTAGAAAGTGCTGAATTATTCACACTATGCTAATAAAGTTCATTTGAGCCATCTGAGCAGTCCCCTGAGTTTATTACTAAATTATTTAATCAAGGAGTGAATTTGATCAAGTTGTCTCTATATTAAACTGACCAGCAAGATAGTAATACTCAGATAAACAGCAAAGATGAATTACAAGACAGGGAATGTAGGCAGAATTGTGCTGGGAAATGAGACTGCCAGTATTCCAGCCTGAAAGAGCCTGGGGAAATTCAGCTGGCAAAAGCTGGATAAAGCCTGAGGTGGTAAAAGTGCACTCATTGGAGGTGGTAAAAAAAAGTGGTTCTGTTCACAGAGTCAGAATATGACTGAGACAGGGTATTCTGACAGCAGCTTCATTGGCATTCTCTGACATAAAGCTCCCACAGCTCCTACAGACATCCATGCCACAGTGGGCACCACAGGGAGCACTGATGTGCAACAGAAATAGTTGCAGCCTATTTTAAACTGATGATCTACAAATACATCCATTCTTTTCCTTCTGTCAAGTAGGTAGTTGTTTCCTATTTATTGCAATACAGAGAAAATATCATCAACCTTTCCTTTGTTCAGCCCTTTCTCCTGTGTAATTCCACCCAATTCATATTTTGAATCAAGATTAAGAAACGCAGCTATTTCTCTCTTCAGATGATCCAAATTTTTCATCATTCAGTGCATACAGTTCTTGATCATTTCCCAACTGAAGCTGTATTTTTCCCCTAAACATTCAAGTTAGGTGGTATGCCCAAGGAGTTTCCTAGGCATAACTAAGGATGTTCCTGTCTGAAAGAATGAATCTATTGGTAGATCATACTACTATAGGAGGAAAACAATGGAGGTCCTTAGTTTAAGAATGAGCTTCTAGCTATAAAGGCTTAGTATATCAGTTCAGGAACAATTTGCATACCCCATCTACTGTTTGATCCATAATAGCTTGATTTGGGTAACCTCCCAAGTGATTCTCCCAAATTTGGGGTGAATAGTGAGAGTGGGAAAACAGGAGAGGCATCTGTTTTTTCTTGATGCTTACATTTTTAGTGCGAGATGAAAGAGTAAGAGATGAAATCCCAAAAGGAATTTGCATTCTTTGGGAAAGAATTTCATAGTCTTGTTTTTCTGTTCCTTGTTTTAGAGAGTTGACCCTTGCAGCTGACGGTCTCATCAAGCCTGCAGACCTTAGCTGTGGAGGGATGTTATGATCTCCTGACAAGGAATGGAATTTTAGAAATTTTGGTCAAGTGCCAGAAGTCACTATCTTGGAGAAAATGCAATGTTCCCCAGGGCAGGAGTATATGAAGTCTTGGACAGACAGTACTGAATTTGCCTGTGAGTAAGAAAGACATCAGTCATTCTGCTGAGGTTTTCTTCTTTATCAAACAGAAGTGCAAGAAGATACTCTCAGTGTGAAGAAAAATTCACATGAAAAGGGAGTCTGTGTCTTTGATAACTGTTGAAAAGACACCACTGACATATCGGAAAGTCATGCATTGATCCTACAGGATCTTCAAAACTGGTATTTCTGAATCATATCAATTGTACTTGGGCATAAGAATAGATATCCTGTGTTCAAGCACACAGAAGAAAAATGGAATTGACACTAAGATTGTCCAACAAAAATTTCTGAGCAAGACTAGGACACACTTAGGTGAATCATTTTCTTCACTCGCCTATAACATTCGCGAGAAGGAAGACAAGGTATTCTTAATATTCTTCTAATATTCAGGCAGATGAAGGGACCTGACATACATGGGATGAGACCTATTTTTAGATGATGTTTGTGATGCATTATCCCAATTGTTGATTATGTAGTAAGTGTGGTATGGTTTGAAGACAGCATTCAGCCCACTTCTTGTTTGTATATTTACCTAGATACCTAGATAATGCCTTTTAACACTTCTGTGTTGCTGCAAAGTACTTTGAAGAGCTGACGCAGTAATTTTGAATAAATTCTTTCTATTATTATTTCAACACTCTATACTGCAGATCCTATGTACTAAATATTAAGATTTAGACAACAGGGTGGATTCACAGCAACTTGTGATAATTTAGATTCTTCTTACTGCACAATTTCTGCATTAAAAAAATTGCTGAATTATGTTCATCATGTTGGACATAATATTAAATTTAACGCTCAGGGCATCATCAACTCTTTATTTTAATACTTGGTAGGTAGTCAGTATTTTGACTGACAACCTTCCTTTCCCATTTCACTCTTCAGTGGGAACTATTGCCAACATCCACTGCTACCTATATATCAGTGTTTATGACCTTGAGTTTAGACTTGTACAATGCATAACTATGCAGCTATTTACAATGAGGCATAAAGAACCTCTTTGAAAGAGCATGAGGAAAATTCGGTAAATGGGCTTAAAATAGCCATGACAATTAGAAGCCATCAAGGACAGCAAACCCACAATCCTCAAGTACAGTAATAGTCCCTATCACTCAAGTGAGAACAATAACTCAAGAGACGACAGGTAGCATGTAGTGAATCACCACAGTCACATTCTGCAGTGCCTCAGTTCACAGGTTCCCAAGATATTATTTATATTATTTTGGAAACATCAAATACTATCTCTCAGCTTGCTTACTTTATGTGATCAAAACCCTAAAGACTGGCTGCAGCTCTTTGCTTGCAGGTCTTTGAGACTTCCCATTTTGTTCAGCACATCTGTCAGCATTAACCTAAATTGGGAAGAACTATACCTAACCATTCATTCTCCAGTTTGATCAACTTTGTAGTTCAGATACATGAGGGAAGCCTCTACCATGAGTCCATAACAAAGCATGAATTTACATCCACAGTGTGGTTTAACTGTCCTGCCACTCTAGATTCTCCAGTTCCACAATCTAGTATTAAAATATACTTTTATTATATCCTTTACACATCTATCAAGTGCTGAAATATATACGTGCTATGTGGAGAATTTCAAAGGCTTCTTGATACTTTCAATCGTGTTGTATAGAAAACATAGGTCTTTTCCTCAGTAAATATGCTAAAAATCTGTATGTCTAATATTTATTTAATTAAAATATATTAATGTAAAATGCATGCTCTTTCTACCCAGCTCCCTGCTAAGTGAGCAGACATGTCCCTAGAACCATTCCTCTTAAGGGTTATTACACTATTTGTAATTCTTCAGATTAAAAATGTATTACATCCTCAGGTCTCTTCATTAAAATATAATTTTCACACAATCCACGTTACCATTAGGAGCACAGTATGAGAAGTAGTTTCAAAGCAGTGTTTGTCTGTGGGATTCATAGTCTGAAATATGTTTATGATGTATATTTATTTGCTCAAAGCAATTTGCGAAAGATTTTGGACATTACCTCAAATCTCTAAAAAAAGCACAAAGCTTTCCTTTTTATTTAATTTGTTCTTTGTGAAAACATGTACATTATCCTTCATGTGTACATCTGAATTAGATGAAAGATGAGAGTGTTCAAAGTCCTCTACCTTCCCTCTAGCACAACTGATGTCCCATCTCTTCCCCAGAATGACGCGCTTAAGCTTTATCATGGTGAACAGTTGCCTTCTTGCTGGCACACCACTCCTCCGGCACTAAGAAAATGAGATGATAGAAATTAGATACCAATGATGTATGGAGGGAAGATGTATTAACTTTTATCCACTCACTATGAAATACTAGGGAACAGCAACACACCCTCATCAGTAGCATGAACAGAAACACATCCTGAGAAATAGTTTTCTTCTCAGGAAGCATCTTCCAGAAAGTTTCCAATATTGAGCCATGCCCATGACGACTATAGAACCTAGTAAAATAATTAAATCCAAATCAGCTTACTAAAATAAAAAAAATCAGTAGTCTGTTGTTCTTACTAATTTCAAAGGGTTTTTTTCTTTATTCTGCTTCTTTTTCTATTATTATTTAAACTGAAAATTAGGGGGCACTCTGATCTCAGATGTAGTAATTTTACAGGAGGTGTTTGCAGGAGGACAGTCAAAGATATTAAGACAATTTAAACAGGATGAAATGCAAGACAGACAACAGATCTTAGACCAAATAAAGGCACAGCAGAGAATGACTTTGACAAGGTCATATAGCGCATCAGCGCAGAGCTGGGACTAGAACCCTGGTCTCCTGATACACAGCCTAATCACATATTTCTCAACAGTAAAATTTGCAAATAAGATACCACATGCATAAAAATTCTGTTTATGTATGGTATTTCCTTAGTGAGCAGGGGCAAATAAAAGATCAATTATTTAAGAACTTGCTTAATAAGGAGAGTATGTTTCAGTAATTACTGAGGCCAACTAGTGGGTTGAAGGTCTTATAAACTATACAACATTTTCTCATTGTACTATGGAAGATGTTCTTGATTAGCCCTCTTGTGGTTTGTGTGCTATGCCTCTCCTATAATGAGTAGGGTGAATGCACACAGTACTGATTGACACATGGTTCTTACATGTAATTCTTTAAAGTTGAATTCATTCTATTTCTATCAGAAGAATTTTCCTTTTCATGCTTATGTGAATCTTAGAGGGTGTTGTTTTAGATGAAGATTTGCCATTCAAATGGTGATTTTCAGCAAATCATGTTTTGATTTCTGTGAAAATAAAAACACATTATAAGACCGATACCTATCATGATCATGTGATTTTTATTTTTGTCCAGTTTAGATTTCAGTGCTTACAAGTGTTATGTGTTCAATCAGCTCTGATATGCTTTGAAGAAAAAAGCAGAGTCTCTGAAATCATCCAAACTTTCTCAGCATGCCTTATGCAGGAAAAGGCAGTGGGAAATCATTTGGTTTGCACTATGATAAAACAGGTAGCAATTTCGAATGTAGTAGCAGAGTTTCCAAAAGACCTCAGTAAAATAAAGTGGTGGTCAGACATCAAATCTCTTATTCCAGATAGAACTGACTCACAGGTGGGGAGTTTACAATCATGTGAAGGTTGAAGTCCATTACTTGCTATAAAATTTGGATCAACTGTTTTCTGTCAAGGGGTCTGAAAAAAAGTCTTGATGGGCTTATATCCAGTGTATTAAATCACATCACTTTTTGCTGAGTTTCAGTGTCAAGACACAAGACACCATGCCACATAAGAAAAGTCAATAAGAGAAATGACGAAAGGGCAGTGTAGGAGACCTGCAATAAATGGATGCAGTTCACATAACCTGAGTCTATCCCCTCTTTCTTTAAGAGAGAAGCCAGTAAAGCACAGGACATTTCCTGGGGATTAAAGGTCAGAAGGAGGTGTTGAAGAGATTGGGTGTAGCCAAAGGCCATGAAGTTACATTGGTCACTCTTTCTCCAGGAATGGCCCTTTGTAAAGGTAATACACATAAACATTAATGACTGAAAAGGAACATAGTTTACCCATTTACAATGTATGGACAGTAGCATCTCATTTTTTCATTCTGTTTTTCAAATTACATTGGAAGTTGCTGAGGTTTTGGGGTTTTTTATTTCATATTTTAATCTTCCTTCCATATTTTGCACTGCAAAACTTGTGCATAACCTGGAGTGGTCAAAAATATCCACAGTTCTAGGAATCGAGGCATCTTAGTGTTTGTCTTCTTCTCTTTTCTACTTCTGACAACCTCTGCAAAAAGCAACCTTTAGAAAATGTTAACATGGTGTGGGTAGCAAACTGCTGATTTGTCATATGTTATTAGTGTCACACAGTTCTAACAAACTGGATGCTTTTTTATTTCCATATTCTTACAAAAAGTTTCTATCAGCAGCAGCACATATTCTACTAACATTCACTGCATGTGTGGTAGGGTGCTAAACATTTTTAGGACAGTCTGATTTTTGCAACTTCTTTTTATATTTATTCCAGAAATTAATAGTCTACCACAATGTAGAAAATGAAGGAGAAGGGGAATGGGAAGGGGAAGAGGGAAAAATATTCTGTAATCTCAGAAAATGAACTTGCTTACCTATATACAATAAAATGCTACAGGAGATATATTCTGCTTCTTTGCCACCAGGAAGCTACATACTGATGTCCTGACCTGCTTTGGTTATCTTTTTTTCTCAATACAAGCAAAGTAACTTGTCTTGCTGTGGTTCTCCTCAGGATAGCTGCTGATGAGATTTAGTTATGCAAAAATTATAAGAATGTAAAAAAAAATCTGTTTTCTTAGATCAACTGATCCAGTCTTCCCATTATACATTCAAGGAAGGATTGTCTTGACTAACTAGGCATTTACTATTAAATTATCTAGGTCTGGCCTGGCTATTCTAAGTTCCCTTTACTGCCAACGTGGAGAAAAGGAGCATTTTTAAGCTGTGATTTATTTTGTCTTAGGTCAACAACTACTTGCTGTTTTCAGTGTTGTCTTTGAAATGCCTATTTCTTTCAGTGATTATAAGCAATTTACAAGGACCATTTTGGATTATTAGATGACTGTTCTGTAGATGCCTACATTTAGCCAGATGCATACATCTCCTTAGGTAAAGGCTTACATTCTGCCCAACACTTGAGATCAAGTATTTCTGAAGAAATGAATGATCTCAGAATCACAGTGTTTATAAATTATCTATGTTGGGCTAGGTCTTACAAATCTTCAGGAAAGACATAACTCTGGAACATCTGGGTTTTATCAACTAGACCTTCTGTTTTCCATAAGTATCAGATGCCCTTGACTCCACACACTTTAGCAGGCCAAATTATGCTGTATTTCATGCTTAGTTTCTCCAGGGAGATTCTAGTCTCTTCCTTCTCCTAGGCTGGCCCCTCCTTCTGGCTATGCTGGCTACCTTCCAACAAAGGCAGAGAAAATTAACTCAGTCATGTATTCACCCAGCCCTGGAATTTGAGAACATATTCCTTAAGCATCTAAATTAGGCTCCTTTTCTGAGGCCTGCCTCTTTTCAATAGACGAATGATAAAAGAAGCCTAAAATTTTAACTTGGGGACTGAAATTTAAGTTGAAAGTGAATGATGTGAGAAAATGCAGTAGTTTACTAAATTTTGTTTCTGTTTTCTTGAGAAGATTTTCAAAGTATTTCCTCAGTATATGTTAACAGCTTCTCCAGTGCATCAGTGAAGATATTTAAAAGCCAAGGACTTGGGGGAAAGAGAATGGTTTGGGTGTACAGGGGATCCTCAGAGCATGAGGATGCAGCTATGGAGGACTAGAGGCCCAGTAAAGACCTGAGTTGATACTACACCCTTCACAGAGCCTTAAGATCTTCCCCGATTCCTGCCAGGAAGGTGGGTGGGTACCAATTTCTGTTCCAAGGTATCCATCAAAATCATAATTCTGTAGTTTCCAGTACTTAAGGGGATACAGTAAATGTGACTTATTACATGATTTAATGACAAAATAAGACAAAATACGTAGATATTAATAGAGAGGAAATTATTTATATAAAAAATTGTTCCCCAGTCTCAATTTTCAGATGAAATATTTTTTTTCTCTTACAAGATTACCTTCAGGTTGAATAGATCCTTAAACATCTTTATTTTTCCTTACAAACATTTTTGACACTTACAAACTTTTTGTATGCTTCTAAGTATTGTACTTTTGCTGGAGGCTGTTCCAACTTCTGTAAATTTTTACTATTATTAGGCACAAATCCAAGTCCCCAAAGTCTAGTACATCTGACCTTTGAAGAAGTTCAAATCTGATCTACCTTGAAACAATGCTGCTTTGGGCTGTCTCTGTTGGTATGGTCAGATGTTGTAAGTGATCAAGTTAACATTTTATAAGAAATTCTCCACATAGCTGAAACATAGTGACGTACTGTGTAAAAAAATCACAGTCAACTGCAATGCAGCATAAAACAGACTGTGATCATGCCCATGCAAAAGCAAAGTAACCTGTTTCTAAAGCTCTGTTACCCTCATCATTAAGCTTACTTGCCAGTACTAGATCCTCACCAGGATGCAATGATAAATGGGCTAAATACTCCAATTGTAGCAGCCTATAAAGCTTTGCATAAAATAACATCCAGAACATGTGTAAGCTCTGCTACACTGGTCAAAATTACTCTGAAGGATTTCTGAGGATTACACGGGTTAAAAAATCTGGGACTGATTAGTCTTCTTGACCCTGAATTGATATAGGCAAATGTCAGGGGACGGACACAGGCTCTGGGTAGACTCTCCTCAGCCATGGATAGAACAAGAATAACAAGAGCCATAAGTAGTCTGCAGAGTCTGGGAATCAGCTTTTTCCTTTTGCCTTTGCTGGAGAAGCTTGGATGAAACACCATCAAAGGAATGGTTCTCTGTGTTCTGTCCTAAATCCTGTACAATGAGGTATTTAGGTAAATCTAATTACATGAGGTTTTGCACAGTTTCTTCTAGATGTTGTAAATAGCTGTATTTTTTTTTTTTTAATCAAAGAGAGGCAAAGCTTTCAGAAAACCTCTTATTCAGCACAGAAATAGAGTTATGCAGCATACTGGGTTTTAGGCTTATCTGCCACTGCCTAAATTGTCTCACTTGAAATAATCTGCTTTCCAGTGTTTTCTTGTTTTCCTTGACATTACCCTTATTTATGCACAAGCCCGCGCCTGTAGAAGCTTTCCTTGCTCACTGCTTCCTGTTCCATTTTACTTTTCCTTTGCTTATTGGTGCTAGCAATCACCTAATAGCAATTTTAAAACAATCAATCAGCAGTCTGTGCAAGCAAATAACTTACCAAACACTTGAACCCTGTAATTGTGTTCTGACCTTGGCTTTACTAGAGGTTAGAGTGATAGATTTTTTTTGCAGCAATGCCATACTTTGTTGTTCTGTAAATGCAGTTCACCTGCCTAAGTTGAACTTTACTGCAGAGTAAAAATCAACTGCAGCCACATAAAACCCAGCAGTACATGGAGAAGTCAGTGGTGGCATAGGGACTGTTGGCAAACAAGGCACGATGTTACCTAAACCAAGGAGAGAAGTGCCTAAGGCAGCCGGGTGAGAGACTTAGTCCTCATCCTGACACTGAAAGAAGGTGAAAGTTTTTAAAACATCTCATTTTCCTCCCTTCAGATTTTTGGAATATGAATTTAAGAAGATTATTAAAGGATTTGCAGTGAGAAAATTTTTCATTCTGAAGTCCCTCTTTCACCCTGAACTTGTGAATAAATGCTGGCTTCCCTGTGTTAAATAAACCAATCGAGTTGTTCATAGAGTGGTACATGATTCAGGTGTGATTCCTACTGGGCAAATGACATCCAAAGTATAGAGATTTCCTACTACAAAGTTATTAATACCACCACTTATTACACAGCCCCATTAGAAACATGCACTTCCAAAAGTATTTGAGATTGAAGACCAACTGGCTGAAGCACATGGACGTTCTTTAGCTGTTTAAAATCAGCTAGTTCTCCCTTGATAGGAAACAAGATGGGGTGACAGTTTTGAGTTATTGCCAGAAGCTGTTCTATGTTTTGAATGTGAATGATGCTTCTGAGAGGAATATTGCAGACACCATGTACGTGTGTGTGTGTACGTGTGTGAGACTGACCTGCTCAGAAGGCAGTAGCTGATAGTGGGCAGAGATGAAAAGGGAAATGACAGCACGCTGTACTCCTACACATGCCTGTCATGGTGAGGGACTGCCCATGCCATGTCCTGCTCAGAAAATGAAACACAAACTCTTGCAGTGTATGTATGTGTCAAAACAGGCATCACATGTGAGCATAGGTAAATATTTGGGGGAATAAAAGGGAACCACAAGGGTAATTCTGGTCTCTCTGACAGTGGTACCAGTGCAACTAGAATTGAATTATTGTCAAGCCTCACAATAGAAAAAGGGAGGATGAAATTCTTTCCAGCCTCAGAGGAGGCATGACGGAAACCATGGAGGAGCTTGTTTAAAAGTGTTAGGAGGGAGCAATGGTGTTTGACAGTTGGCAAATTTCATACAGCAGTACCTTTCTGAGGAGAAGAGCAGTGAGATGGAACAAAATTGTGATGACTTTAAAAGCCAAGTGCTGAACAGAGGCAAGTAATCACCTCTAAAACTTCTGCCCAGATTCTCACAGGCCACTGTGCAGTAGCCTTTCACCACAACAGTGTGCTTCTGGCTCATGTCAATACAGTCAATGGAGATCATAACTGCTACTCCTCTGATAAAGAGGTGTCCTCTTTAGGGCTTCTCCAGATTCGGGCTTGTTTAATTGACATGTGCAAGTCTAATGGGATATCTTCTTATATTTCAGCCAGCCTCCAGCTGCCACTCTGAATGCCATCTCCCGTAGGGTCAGTGTCATATCAGCCAGCCCCGTAACAGTGTTCCACACAGCACAGGAGATCTCTGGTAGCCCCATTCACCAACAGTTTGGGTGGAAAGCAGATGTTAACCCTGTTGGGTTTGCCCAGGTGGCTGACAGGAGGAAAGGAACACCACAGGAAGACTCTAAGAACAATGTTCTTTAGGCTGTGAAGTGAAAAAGGAGAAAAATGGTCTCTTATGAGATGTGGGACAAAAATATTAGTTAAATTTCAGTCACTTATAAAAGCACATTCAAGCTATGAACTCTGAATTATTGATAGATGGCAAAAAAACGGGGAGGGAGTTGAGAGAAGAACAGATGAAATGTGGTCAAGCTTAAAGTACCAGAATAAACTTGAATCAACAGGATACTGGTCTTATCAGAAAACATGACTGTTAACAAAGTTTCTCCAGAAGAAACTTTACCATCTGTCACTGAAGATGTAACTGGTGTCAGGAGTGTGGAAAGTCAGCAATTGCGGCATAGAAGATAGAGAAATGGCAAAATGGAGCTGTTAGAAACTCGTTGAAGTATATTACCAAAAACCTGTTTCCTTTTGGTGATTCTGTGTAGTTGCAGACTTATTAATGAACAGAGAAGCAACAAAAGGATAACGTGTGATCTCCACAGCTCAGCACCCCTTATGCCCCCCATGCATTTTCTAAGGCTCTATTTTTCAGGGGGGAAGTGCTGGTGGCTTTCATCTGAAGTGTTTCTTACTTGAATTGAATGACGAGAACTACATCTTGTACAAACTTAGATTTCCCAAACAAAGCTCCTTTTCAAACATTCTCTATTCTAATTGCCAGTGGAGAATTTATTTTAACAGGCTGCAGCAGCAAGTGAGATGAACCATCGCATTTCCCGTTGTTGCACGCTAACACAAAACCAGAAGCATTGTACACTAAGTTGTATCAGATAATTAGCAGGCACTAATAGAAGTTAATCAAAATCAATAAACACAATGCATGTACCACAAATGATCAAATGCAAACATTTAAATTCAATTTTCACAGTAATGTAGTTCAAAATTATTAAATTTGTTTAGTAAATCAGCATGATCTGCAGTCTTATACCACTCTTACTATAACCTGGCAGATATTTGTGCAAGATTTGATTCACATCTGGGAGTCTTGTTGATGTGAAATATTGTACAGGCTTGATGCCAGATGTGAAATTGTCCTTATTAGGTGTTTTTCTTTAACAATTTTGTTTTACCACAGTGATTAGACCAGATGGAGCATAAATCTTTCCTTCCCTTTTCTTTTTTTAAAAACCTACATCCTTTCAAAATCCAGTTACCATAACAACTTGATTTCACTGTTTTTGTTAAATCATCTTCTTTTTATATCACACCTAGAACTTTTGTCTGGCTCACAAATGAATATAACTAATTTTTTAGTTAATTATTTGCTGTCAAAAATCTGACAACAACTTGTCTTTTGTTTTCTCCTTTTTTTTTTTTAGTGGGGGAAGGGAGAAAAGGAGTCATGTCTTTTGTTTGGCATGTTTAGTATCAGCAATAAGTAGGCAGAGTGATAATATAAACCTTCTACAAAACAATAAAACAGAAGGACTCCCAGCAGAAAGCTTGAGAATCTCAAACCATACTTACACAGACTTCTGATGATATTTTTTAAGGGACATTTCTTTCCATGAAAATTAAATACCCCTAGTAATTTCACAACACCAGATCTTTGTATATGTTTGCTTCTTTGTTGAATAGGCCAATTCAAATCTTCTTTTATGATAACAACATAAAACCGTATTGCAGTAAAATACCTTCCCTCCTGTCTCCTTTTTCTTCTGCTTAATATCTATTTGACTTTGTCAGAGAGAAAAGAGAGACAGTGGGAGGTGTGATAAGTTAATATCTGGGAATAAAAAGGCGCTACCTAGCAACATTTCTCTGGAAACTAAATCTCATTTGTCAAGCAACTCTAAAACAGGGGCTACATTGCCCAGGGGATTGATAATGGCATACAGAGCTTTTCAAGGCAAGTCACTAAAATACAAATGCAGCCCAGGTCAGCAGCAACTGAACACTGTTATCATCTGACAGCTGTTTAGTGGCCTGTATGAAATGCCTTAGTCTTCATCTGATTCCTAGTGGGAAGGTGGCTGCATCCCAATTAGCATTAATTGGTTCCCTTATGGATAGCTGCAGCAAAGCGACGAAAGATGATGCAGAGTTAGGGAGCGGAGGGCTGGAGGGAGCATGCCATGATCTACCAGGCCAGCTGTGTCTCTAGTTAAACTGGCCACTTTGATTACAGCATTCCTGACAGACTACTCTACAGCCCCTGTTTAAAAGCTGGGAGCGAAGTAGCCTCTTACAACATCCTTTGGTGCACCTGTTTCAGTGGTTCACATCTCCTGTTCCTTACAGCAGGATTTTTCCCTCTTGAATCTTACCAAAACCATCTTGTTTGAAAACTTAAGGGATTTATTTTCACCCTTCTACAGGGAATCACTCCATCAAAGGAAGTTTCTCAGCCTTTTAGCACTCTGTGTGTTTTCCTCTGGACCCTATCCAATTTGCCTGTCTACATATCTCATAAAGTACAATGACCAAAGCCAGACACGATGCTCTAACTGAGGCCTTACTAATGCTGTCTACAGGCTAAATATTATTTCTCTTGCCATACATTAATGCTTCTATAACACAGCTCAAGATATCTATGGAATCTCATGTTGAGCCATGCTTTCTTGTCTGTATAACATCGTGACCCTTCAACACACATTTCAAGTGGTTCAGAGATTATTTCATCTCAATATCTAACCAGTGAGGACAAGTTTCCAGGTGCTTCTGAATGCATAGTCTGACTAACCTAAACACTCTTCTTTCCTTGTTTGTGTTCTCCTACCTCTCTATTAAAACAAGCATTGCTAATTACCAAGTCAAACTTCAGGTTTTGGGTACAAATAAGGCAAAGGAGATACTGAATGTTTCTGTAATTCACTCTCCTTCTCTGTTTTGCAATAAACCCCTTCTCTGCCTTTGTGTCCTATGTTTATAAAAGTTTTGTTATCATCTTGTATGTTCCTACTTCACTGAAGTAGTGATGTACTTCTACTATTTTGTACTCTGCTTTTCTGCCCGCTTCCTTGTGCTATTTTTTATACTTAGTACCATATCCTATTCAATTTTTTTGATGATTCCTTCCTGAAAGTCATTGAAAACCTTTCTATACAGCCAGGGACAGACTATTGCTAAACATCTCATGGTTTTTTTGAAAATCAGTTCAGTCACCAGAATACCTAGTCTAAGACTATTTGAAATGGTCTAAGTCACCTCTCCAACCTCTGGTCACTACTCCACTATGGCATGGGACATCTGTAGACCTCATCCAATATCTGTCAGTCCTATTGGGGTGTCTCTCAAATCCTAAGGAGACTTGAACAGTACCAGAAACCTATATCTTAATGTCACTTGAGTGCAATGGTATCCAAGGGGGTATTCACCTTATTCTAAATCAGACATCTGTAGTCCACCTCAAAGCACTCTATACTTCTTTGTCTATTTGAGGAACAGGGACTTCATTTAAATATCTAGATGCAGATATTTAGTGGGTTTTGGGATGCCATAGTCCCTAGCTGTCCTTCCAGAGGGTCATGGATATTCTTCAGATCCAATGTCATACCTGCAAGCCCTATGTAGATGTCCCAGGTACCTCAGGACATTTCAGTGGCACTGCATACCTCACTATGGATCACAGTGGAAAGATGGACATCACAGGATCATCTTGAAGCCATCCAGAACTTATTAGTTCAGTGTGCAGTCTTTCCGGGTTTGGAATTAGGCAGTATTGTCTGGAGATGACTGCACTTTTAAGAGCTGTGTGAGCCTCTTTAAATATAACAAAATGGGCAATTTGCCACAACAGTTAAAAAAAAAAAAAAGAAAAAATAATTCGTACACATGAAAATGTTCGTACTTTGCCTCTTGTTGCACAAGTACAGGTTGAAGATTCAACTCATGCGATTTCTTTACAATCTGTAATTTCTCAGTGCATATTCAGAAACAATTCTCCATTAATACTGATTTCTTAACATGAAGTGCCCAGTTCAGTTTCAAGATGTTTATTGGCGCAGCTGTGTTAGGTTATGTGATAAAGCTCATCTGCACACCCACAAAAGGAGTGTGTGAGAGACAAGGGCAGGAGGAGACCCCAAATAGTACCCTGCCAGGCTGCTCCCAGGCTTATCACAGGGGCCATCAGCGCATCAAAGGCACATTCCCACAAGTCCACAGGAACATAGGGGCCAAATGGCAGGTGAGAATCCAAATCAGACTCCCAAGGAATGAATACTCTGTCCCAGCCCTTCTTAGGGCTTTCCCAGGAGAACCATCAACTCTGTGGTCCAAGTGTTGAGCTCATCACTGTGAGACATCAGGAGCAGCTCTCCAGATCACCTTTCGGCCTAAGAGGGGTTGCCAGCAACTGGGGAGACTGGGATCCAGAGGGCAGCTACTGGACAGACTAGATGTCTGGATACAGCTGCTGGAGGGATCCACTTGTACATTTATATATTCTCACTAGTGAACATCCCTCCTGCCCAGCTGGAGAGGGGAGCAGATGAAGACATTGGAGCTGCCTGTGTTCCTGTGGGTTCTCAGAGTGCCTGTCTGTGATCTGTGCAGCTGGTGATGCATATACATATATACATGGTGTATATGTGTGTGCTCTGTATGGGTGTACCTGCTGGGAATATATCTTCTGCCTTGCTACTGGTTGGACTCCAGGACATGCAGCAGCGGCAGCCTCACCACTCTTGCTGTGTCAAATCCTGCATGATACATTTTCCTCTAACAAACTAGTCCCTATATACAGCAATTTTAAGGCACTGGGAAGAATTCCAGTGTGACAAGCTGGCATAACCTCTGTGAGCACTCTTACACACTCTGTCTTATCACCTCATTAAATGCCCTGTATGAGAGCTTCATATCAGCTCTAGGTTCTTCTTATGATCTCTGCCTGTCAGGTGTGTTAGACTGCCCATGTCATTAATCATCTAATGTGAGGAGCAACTCACAGGGTGACAGACACCAAAAGTCTTGTAAAAACTGATTTTTTACCAGTAAATCTTGCCTGAAGAGGAATGATAAATAGCTCTAAAAATGAGACAAAATTGCTATTTGATAGCGTTACTCTTGTAACCTGAAGGCCTTATTACAGCATTGTGTCTCTCTCAATGAAAGCTGCAAGGAGTTGATGGAAAATCCAGACTGTTCAGTGTGTTTGGAAATGTTGGGAAAATATCATACAATGCAGTACCAGAGTTTTTAGGGCTTTTGTCCCATTAGCGATGTCTTCTGTAAGAATGGTTTCTTCTAGATTTGTTTGGGACCTGCAGAATTGAACATCCCAGCCAATCACCTATCTTATGGTCAACATGGACATGATGAAATATTCTTCCATCACAGCATGTTTGCTTGAAATGAGCTTTTAACATGGAAGAATGATACTCTGTCTTCTCACGCTGTGAGATTCTTAAAAGGACACTCAAGAAAAGTGGCTTCAAAACCATTAATTCTCAGCCAGAACATGAAGCAGAGATGAATGCTTGGCACTGGAAGTAATCTCTTTTCCTGAACATGGACAACATGGTTTGCTGCTTTGAGGACCTTATACATAACACCTTTGGTTGCTAAAGAATTCCTTATGAGTGTCACATCATGTTGGTCCAACATGACTAAGTTTACACAGAATCACAGAATCACAGACTTCTAGGGGTTGGAAGGGACCTCGAAGGATCATCTAGTCCAACCCCCCTGCCAGAGCAGGGTCACCTACAGTACATCACACAGGAACGCATCCAGGCGGGTTTTGAATGTCTCCAGTGAAGGAGACTCCACAGCCTCTCTGGGCAGCCTGTTCCAGTGCTCTGTCACTCTCACAGTGAAAAAGTTTCTCCTTATATTCACATATAGTTTAGACTATGCATGATGAAGTGGATCTTCAGAGTTGTTCTCCTGATAGGGGCTTCTAGACAACAAAAGTCATCATTTGCTACCTCAGTCCTATCAGAGCTGTCACTACATCTTACTTCTCTCTAGTTGGTGTGAGAGCTCCCGTACCTTCTGTTCCATGTCACACAAACTGCGAGAAGGATGCTCAGGCAACGTATCGATCACAGGGCATGCAATGAGCAAAGAGATCCTGTAAGCTTACAGTCTCTGTGCCCTTCCTGAGGAACACAACAGCTTTCTGTGCTGATCTCCTTTATGGAAATCAAGATGATTGGGTAGTTCCATATTTAAATTGCTTCATTTTAGACACTGAACTGTTTCTGCAATTTAACTGCAACTTTTCCTTCAATATTACATCAGTCTTGGCACATAAGCTGAGAACAGCATGGACTTTGCTGTCACCTTTCTCTGGGCTATTATTGCAGTGCAGCAGGAGTCTCTGTGTCCCTTGAAGGCAAGGCCTTGGCTCTGGAAAGGGTGAATAATAACAGCTTTCTTGACTGTCTGACATTTTATTTTACTCTCTAATTGTATGGAAATTTCATGCTGCTTACTAGATATCACATTAGATCTGTTTCCCAAATCCTCTGTATTTGCTAGCAAGGCTGGTTTTTTTCACAAGCAGAAAAGCTCTTGGCAGTCTTTTCCATTGCCCACTGCTAATGTGCATTAGTTATCCTAGAGGCTGCACACCCAGTAACAGTAAAATTGGCAGGAAGAGTGCACAATATTTGCAAAATGCACCATCTTGAGTCTTGGAATCAGTTGGCTGCTTTTTCTGAAATCAAAGATTCCCAAGTCTTTGGCAGGAAAGAGGAAAACTCTCAAGGAGCTGTAAGTATTCCAAAATCTGTATTTTCTGGTCACTGCTTCTCCTTTTGTCCAGCAGTGCTCCTGTGATTGAAGCAGAGTAAGATTTGCAAGCTAATGAAGTGAGCTTTGGGTTGCCACTGCAGTTCTGGCCAAAGCCAGAGTTTGTCTGCTTGTTTCATTAATGCTAGTAGATGTTTCCATAGTTGCCATGCCATTTGCCTTCCATCCCTTACAACTACGTGGTCTTTTCCTGCCACAGAGGAAAGTGAAACATTTTGGCCTCTTGTCAGACATGTCAAATTCATGTATTATACGTGGAGTAAAAACTATATTGCTAGTCACCATTTGTACCTAACCGATGCTCTCAGAAACCAAGCCGCAGTTATCAGTCACTCATGCAGACACACACTGTACAAAGTGGATTGCCTGCTGTGATATGAGAGATAGCCAGAGCATACTGGGCTCTCTCTAGTGAAGCACACCCAGAGTCACGGTAGCCATAGATCAGTAAAAGGTATGCCTCACATATATAATCCCAAGAATTACTTGCAGGGGTACTGCAATGGTGTGGAGACCCAAAATATCTGCCAAGCCAATGACAAAGACATTTATTCTCCTCACCCCAATGAAACAATTTCTTGTAAAATGACTCTGTTCAACAGTAATAGATGATTTCCTCTTTAACTGGAAAGGTAACATTGAATAATTTTTTACATGATTCCAACCCAATTTGGATCTGAATGACTTTACTAAGGATATCATATCTCTACCAATGAAAGAGAAACTTCCATTCATCAGAGTTGCACTTAGGGGAAGAGGAAAACATCATAAATGTGATGTCACAGGTGATAAAATTGGAAAAGGGTTGTTTAAACTGAGGATGGCAAGCCACTTCTCTCTACATATCCTTGTAGGGTTTCCCCTGAGATACCTTTTATGTTTTTCTGTCATATGTGCTTTGCCTCTTCCCATTATAATTCCTCCATAAAACTCTTTATTTCTTTGCTTCCTGAAGCTATGGAAGATATTTCCAGTTACACAGTCAATCATCTCATTTCTGACTTAGCTAGTGTAGGACCAAAATTATTCAGACAAGCTTTCTTTGTACTGAAGTACTTTATCCAAACTTCAGAGAGAAGGATCTTGTCCTTTCAGAACCCACTATAGAGACCTGTGCTTTGAGGTCTGGAGGTGCCTTTTTCATTCCCCAAAAGGTAACAAAAAGAGCAGTTGTTAGAAAAGTACGTTTTTTCTCCCCCTCCTCATTTCTTCTCAAATACGATTTAGTCATACCAAGCCTGACCTGTCACAGATGCTTAATTCTTTATCCATATACTTGCTAGACACTTGAACAAATTGCTCACATCAAGACTAGTGACATTTGGAAGAAATGCCATTCAGTCATCAGCAGACTCAAACTAATATACAATACTTCACATAGAGAGAGTATTTATTGTTTAAAATTTAATGCATCTTCCTAAGCCCATAAAACATATATTGAGGGGGAAAAGCCATTTTAAGGCCTTAATAAAAACCACATATAGAGATGCAGATTTGAATTAATATAATTAATATTTCAAAAATTAAATCCCAAAGATTTTCAATGGGAGAGCTCTCTTTAAAAGCAGTAGGAGAAAACCGTATGCGTATATGGATGTGTGTGCTTGCCTGTGAACACAAATAATAAAGATGTTGTCATGGCTTTATTAGAGAAAAATGTATCACATTCCTTTCATGCACCCATGTTTTTATCAACTATTCATACACCCCTATGGTATGTTGACATTGCAGTTTCTTGTTTTATGGCAGACTGACATCCTTCTGTTTGCAAATAAGTAAAGAAACAATTTCTACATCATTTTGAAATTGCTGTTATCACAGCCTTGGAAGAAAGGAAACATTCTAGGTCAGCTCCCTTATTTTCTCCCAGGGCAAGGTAACTGTAAAAAAATCTACACACTACAGCTTTTACCAGCCTGACTTCTGCTGAAACATAACTACCAGAGTTTAAATTACAACAGAAACTGTATCGTTAAGACTGATTAAGGATGACAATGTTTGAGGGATAGTTCACAAATGCATCTGGGTGATGTTTCAAGATAAGATCACAGCAGCTGAAGTGACTGAGACAGCCCAGGGAACCTGTGTCTATGTACTTGTGAATTCTGCTTGATTTTCTGAACTTTACCTCTGACCAAAACCTTCTGTGTGGATTAAATCTTCCATTTTATGGGCAAAAGCAGCCAGTGCCAGAGAGACTGAACAAGACCATTAACATTTGAATAACCTTGTCCTGCTAACACAAGAGGGACCGGTAGCCCCATCAGCTGTTAATAGCCTTCTGCCCAAACCCTGTCAGAGGTTGCAGAGAAAGAAATTGAGGTGTTCGGAGTATTAGGAACTGTTTTTTATGAAGATATGGTCTCTTACATTTTGTGTAATAGCTGGAAGATTAAGCAGGAGGCAAAGCAGCAGGCAACTGTACACCTCAAGGTCCTTTGTATTTCAGTAAAATCTTAAAGGCTTTCACTGACAGCATGAAAGTAGAGTCTGCAGTTTCCAAATATCTGTATATTTGGAGACTTTGAATTCATTAAACATTTAAAGACACTAATTTCCTGGGTTTTCCTAGTGCTTTTCCTTCTCCTTAGTTCTCAGCTGTAAATCAATAATTCCCAAAGGTATGCTAGAGCTACCAGTGAAATTCAGTGATGGCTGGCATTGGTCTTGGGGCGAACATCCCAGAGCTAAACTGAGGAGCTGGACAGCATGATGATGACCACTCTTTCTTTACTAAGTGGGCCAAATGAAGTTCTCAGCTGCCCTTTGAGTGCCTAAGTCTCATATTCAAACACTACAGAGATCTTCCAAAGCAGCACTGCAATATTATCTCACCTGTTGAGTCCCTGTCTTGTGATGGTGGATATTGACAAAATCACCTAGCTCAGCAGCCTTGCATCCCGGATTCACACTTCAGCTTTAGCAGATTCTCAAAATCAGACAGAAGAGCCCTGGTTCTTTACTGAGGAAAAGGGAAAGAAGTTGGCATGTGGCTTCTTGGGGCACTCACCTGAGGTGGTCTAATTCTTGTACCAAGTACTATATAAATGCTTATGTAATAGAAACATTGAACAGAAGGAGCTGAAGATAATCCCACCCAATAGCAAAGTTAGGACAACCATCTGGGACACAGGAAAGCAGTCTTTAAACACATGGTCCAAATACAAAATGGAAAAATAGGGATTTGAACTCATCTCCAAACTCCAAAGACAGTCCTTGCCTAAGCAGAAGTGAGTTATTTGATCGATGGATTCTACATTTCATTTTGGAAAAGACCATCTTGACTTTTAAGGTAAGGAAATAATTAAATATTTAGCACAATGAGTGAAGATTGATGATTTCATTCAGTCTAGAGTTCACAGGCTATGCCTCAGAGTTTCTTATTAGCTATTTTACATGATCTTCATGAGAAAATAACAAAGACATCATTTCCACTAGACAATGACTTAAATATCATCAGTTTGACTACTAGCTTTGACAGAGAATTCTTACATGATCTAAAAAAAATAAATCTCTTCAATTCATTCACTCCCTGTTAAAAAGTGTCAATAAGCAGTGTCACAGTAAGGCTGGGGTAAAATCAGTACCGCAAGCTGATGCAGGTTTTGCCCTTATATCACCATTGACAAACAGAAGGGATGCAGTTTCACAGGAGGATGAGCCAAAAGAAGTGTAATACTGATTGAAAATATCCCAAGATGATATAGCACTCCTGTCAGAAAAGTCTGGGTAGAGGTGTTGCTGTCTCCCAGTGTTGTGTGAGGACAACATTTCCAGCTGGGAAGATCACATCTCAGTGGCATTCCATATGTATCAGTCTAAGGCAAGTAGGACAACATCCCCATGATAAGCACTGACATAAAGAAAAATAGCCTTATGCTGAATTAGCTTTGGTGGTTACCTGTTTTCAGGGAGAAATTCAATAATGCAATATTAAGACATTATTTCAGGAGATATGATTTAGCAAGAATGAAATTGGAATGAAACAGTGAAGTGTCAGAAGGCTTTCATTATTCCATAGTAGTTTGATATAAACAAGGACAAGAAACTCTTAGAGTCCTCAACAGAGATTTGGAGGTTTTGTGACTAAGGGTGGGAAGTTTCAGTCTCAAAGGACAGTGCTAAGGAAACTGTAGAAGAAGTTGGCAAAGAGGTGGCTAAGGTGTGAAATTTAATGGATCATAGGTGAAATGGGATTAAATGGCAAATCCTGAACATTTGGGAGAGGTTCTTCTTACTTCTCCTATGACTAAGAATAGAAATACTGGCAAGTCAGTTCCAGTGGTATTAGTAATATCACCAGGTCTACATCGAGTCCAAATTAGGTTGAAATCTAGACCTTGAGCTCCTAATTAGATCAAGAAAGTAAGTAGCAGATGGAGAAATTAACGAAAGAACACAGAGAAATTAGGAGCCTGTGAGGCAGACAGTCTGTTACAAAAATAAATGTGCTTTCACATTACTGTACCAACCTAAATGGAGCACTTATAAACAATTTTGTGTTATATTTTCTTAAGGACTCCCATTGACTCCATTCAGAATATTTTCAAAGTGTTTTTACTTGTTCTTTGGACATGTATATGTGATATGATTCTGCACAAACAGCTTGGAGAGTGCTTTCCTGCTCCTTTTGAAAAAAGAATGAGGAAACTATTTTCAAAATGAAATATCACTGCATAATAATACAGTAAAAGGTGAGTGAGTGATTCACAGTGAAAAATTTGGTTGAAACATTTTCCTTTTTTTTCTTGATGTAGGAGAATAGATTGCATAACAAGTCTTTAGTTTACTCTCATTCAAAATTCCTCATGAACTTGTTTTGGACTTCAGAGCCTTTGAATAACAGCTTTTGATATTTTTTACTCAATAGACAGGGAGAGGAAAGATTTTGCATATGTTTCAATGAGGTAGAGTGAGACATAAGAAGATTTTTGTTACTGTGAACATATTTTATTTTCCATATGGGACTAGAGGAAGAAGAACTTGTAATTAGACATGAAACATCAAATGTTGACTCCATAGTCAGCCTGGGTTTTTTATGAATGAGAGAGTCATCAAGCAAACATACCAACGGGAGGAAGACTCAAAACAAGTGAGTTAAGATTATGAGATCAGATCTTGCTTAAAAGTACCAAGAATTAACATAACAGGAGATAGAGTAGACAATAAATGTGTGGGAAAACAGCATTGACCATATTTTTATCAATTAATACAGGACCAGAGACCAATACCTGGGCCAATGGCATCAGCTGGTTTCCATCCACTCTCCTTGAGCACACTTGTCTTAGTGAAAGCTAAATTCAGTGGTAGAAAACAGAATGAGTGAACAAGCTGTGAATGATCTCAGGCTTGAAATGACTTCTTGTCCTCTTACTTAGCAATCAAAATGTCCCCTTTAGATCATAACCAGAAGATACAGGACATAAGAATTTCTGAGAAAGAAGCCCCAAAATGAAAATGTTCTTTTTCTTTCATCTGAGAGAGTAGAAATGTATCTGTAAAATAATATTGTAAATGAGAACTTTGCTTCTTTCATAAACAGAGAACAAGAATGTAAAAAGTAATCTCCCATGTTGGGAGTTGGGTTGTGATAGTTTTGCATTTCTGGGGCATCTTTCACTGAAAATCTGTTCTGGGTAGTTACAAGCAACCATTTTTAGAAACAAAATACTTGGAGTGAGGGAGAATACTGAAGGTGACTCAATATGAAATATTCTAGTTGAGAGTTGGCTGTTAAGAGCAGTTTCTGTCTAAAGCCTGTGAGTCCTAGGTTATGACCCTGCCTCAGAAAGTCATGCCATCTATAAGATTCTATCAACTCTTTCCATTTCTTTCTATCCCTTTATCCTTTCCTGTGTATACCATTCCTTTCACCAAGCTCTCTAGTGAATGGGAGGATGAGCAAAGTGTCAGAGCCTGGGCATTTCTTTCCATTATGCACTGCTAGTATAACTCCACACAGAGCACCACAAGGAAATGCAGTTCCTCAGTCTCAAACAAATGAGAATGATTATTGCCAAGGAAGCTTTGAATGTGGAAAACTGTTTTCCTGTGTGGATTCCAGTGGTGACCAGTAAGGGCGACATGTCTTAATACTCTTTAAAAGTGACATAACATTAAAAAAAAGCATGGACTAGAATATGCTGGAATAGAAATATCTTGCCTCATATTTGGAGTAGTGTTAGCCAGCTGGCATAGAGTGTCCACATGGAGACTAAGTGTGAACTGTTGAATGAATTGGAAATAGACTATCCTTTAGGTGAATTTAGTCTCTCTGACTGAGTAGATTTGTATTCTAGCTGTTTACAGTATTTACAATTCATATTATGTAGGCCAGTGCAAATTGTAAAGCACATCTTGTACAATCAAGCTGTAATCAAAATTCACTTCCACAGACAATTCAAGCATTTCAGCTAAAACCACACTTTTTGGAGTGTTCTTGATAGTAAATTCTAAGCATTAAATTACCACAGCAAGCTTTCATAAAATTGTGTTGATTATGTTTGTAGCCTAATTTAATTAATATTCATAGGAAGTATTTTTCACTGTTTGCTCAGCTATGATATGCAATCGTTTCACACTGATATATGTTTTACCTTGTAATTCACAATTTGGCAAGGCTAGCAGGATTAAGCAGTCCATCTAACAAGGAGATAGATGTACACTTCACTTCTGTATCACAGAAGTGTTAAAAAAGAATTAATACAGACTGGTAAAAAAGGAAGAGAGACTTTTGACTGTAAAACAATGTAAGAAACATTCCTGAAATCGTATAGTCATGATACTGTACTGATTCTGAGAATTAAATATTTAAATAAAATACAAGACTGAACTGTCTTGTACTGCAAGATCATGCATTGAAACACTTGTGTAAATTAATATATTATGATCAGACATAGCTATTTTAACTCTTATATTCTTTTCAAACATATTCCTTCAGACTGAGAATGGCTTCGGTGGCTTAGTCTCAGACATGTACTCAGAGCAACACTTTTGTGCCCTTATAATAAATTCTCAGTCTAATACATTCACTAGGTTGTAACCAGCTTTTTTTTGTATTTTAATGTTCAACACCAGACATAACTGTTTGATTTGGTATTCAAACAGCAGCCACACATTCCCACTGGGATTCCGTTGTTGGTTAATATTAATGTTCCCTTAAAATGAAGTAATACCTAACTGTCTTCACATATATTCAATGTGAAAGCCTAGCCTTCCAAAAGATAGGGCACACTGATGTGACACCGCATTTTTTTGTCCTCAGGGTTTGGAGGCTGAACCTTACAGCTGCCAGAGAGATTCAGGAAATCTGATCTCACCGCTTAAGCCCGTGAGCAGCAGGATGCTCATCACCCCAGTGAGCAGGAATTCACCTCCACAGGTCAGCTGGTAGGAGCCCATGTGAACAAGAACACTGATCATTAATGTCATACCAGAGATGTGAGGGTCTTCCTTCTGTCAGAAATAGATTCCATTAGCACCAGGAACATGTCTTACTGATGGAAGAACTAAGATTTGTAGCATGTCACAGGAGTAGTAGAGCAGGCTTAAATCAAATACAGTTGTGTCTGACTATCTGATAAAATAACTAACGAAACAAAACACAAAATCGTCATGTACTCCACATGCCAAAATAAATTTTTAAAAAATCAGACTGATTCATGAGTTGCACATACTTTAAAAGAAGTTCATATGAAAAATTTTTACTTCACATAGCAGTTTGTAAAAGTGATAGATGAGCATGGCAAAAGCAAAGGAGATTTGATATCAGCTGATCCATTTCTTGATTGTATTATAACTAAACATCAAATAACATTTTTCACTGATTAGATCAGTTCAAAGATCTACTTCCATATCAGAGAAAAAGAAAGAGATCAGAATCAGGGTGACACACCTAAACAGGACCTTTCTTCTAAAATAATTCTGGGTGCCTTTTCAGTTACATGCAACCACATTAAGAAGAAAAAGAGATAACAGATTTTGTTCTCCCTTCTGAGATTCATGGTGACAGGGAGTTCTCCACTGGCCACTAGTAATAAATAACTTCAGGGTGACCCAGAGGACACAATAGGACATACAAATGTCAGCAACCGCTCCGCCAGCATCAATTTGGCTGAGGAATCAGCACAGAAAGCCACTGAAGATTCAGTGATATGCAGTCTTAACAGGTTTACTTCTCACCGTACAACAGTGTCACCAGGAATGTGGCATATTTAGAGAAGGAGGATAAGTAAAGGCATTAAATAAAGTTCATTAACAAACAGATGATACTCTCCTAGGTATTCTGTGGCTAAGGCCCCAGGCACAGTAACATTTTTAACATGAAGAAAATTATGTTATAATTATTTTATGTACTAATCTAATACAAAAGCACTGACTACAGCATAGTTCCATTTCCAGTTGATCAGCTGTAAAGAAAAAGGAATGCCAGCTGGTTGCTTCTTAGAGTGTCATGTTTCACTTCAGAAGTGTTCAGATTAAAGCAGAGATTACATACAGATATTATAAATAGTACATACTCCAGTGAAATATGTCAAAGGGCTTTATGAAGCTTGAAGCTCATCATATAAGCCAAACTTCTGGAAGAAATATCTAGACTTCTCTGTGAACAAAAACATAGAAAGTTCAAGTGTAGACAAGAACTGTAATATCAAAGGGCAACATTCTGCCCTCCACCTTCCAAGATGAGGATTTTTTCTGCTTTACCTAGTGCCATCTGTACAGAATATGGAATAATTTAAAAACTTGAGATCTACTGCCCAAAAGGCAAGTAGAAATTTGAATTGTAGATTGGAGTTAAGTGCTAGGTTAATTCTTATGAGAACTCATGTTCAAGATGTACATAGGAGCATCCAGTGGGGATCTGCATATTTAATAAAATTATCTATTCATACACGCGAGACCTTCAAGTACAAGACATATAGTGACCAATCTTGAACCCAGCTACCTTATTAAAAGTCTCTGCTTACTTGTCATGTGTAGTATTAGAACATAGTTTTAATTAGTAGGCAATCTTTCATGCATTGACCAGTCTTGGCTGGACTTTCGATTTGAATTCCAGTAACAGTCATTTCAAAATGGAAATACCTAGCAGAACAATGATCAGGTAAGCAGGTTGCTGAAGATGTATGAACATCTTTAAACTATAATTATTAAGAATGTGCTAAGCTTTATTGGCCATTTACAGTGCTATCTACCTTTGTCAGGCATTTTATGGCGTCATTTCTTTCTCCCAAATGACTTCTTTCAATTAAGTGCTACTGAGATGGTTTTTTTCTGGACGTCACTGCTTCTACAGTAATGTTTTCACATACTGATGCATACAAATTGCACTGCAGGAATATTACTAGTATGAAAACTGGCTGATAATTACTGTTACCTCAGCAGCATGTATATATACAACTGTACCAGATCACAACACTTTCGCTCTGTAAAAGAAAGGATGAAAATCTATTCATGTTGTTCTAATTGCTCACATGACTTGCACTGATGAAAATATCAGCATGAAGGTTTCAAGTTCATCAGGTTCTTTTATGGCCATTTCTTGACTTCTTTCAAAGCAGTGATGTAGCTTCTGACTCTTAAATTAGCACTCAAAAATAGAGGAGCTTCAATTTTATTGTAACATCATAAAAAAAATGTTCTGTTCTAAGTCATCTGGAAAAGCCCAGAAAATGGCCATCTCGTTCACCTTTTGCATTCTTCAGAGTTTATATCTTATAGTCTTAGGACTACAAAGGGCAATTCCATTGCCCTGGGGACATACACAAACTGTCTACATTAAAATTCCCTGTGTACTCTACTACTAAGGAGTTACCATTGGAGTTTCACCCAAACAGTGACTTTTCAAGAGAAAACCGGGTATTGTCTCTTGAAGTCAACAGTGTTTGCGTTATCCAGACTAGTATGATTTCCCCTAGGATTAGAACAAGCAACAGCTAAATCTCAGTATCTCCTTTCTTGAGCAATTTTACACGCCATCTGTTGGTATCATCAGAGCAGAAATGAAAGTACCAGCAAACCTGTGAGCAGATACCACTCTGCTCAGTTCCTAACCAAGCACCCAGTTCTCTGTGTGTCTACCAGAGTGGCAGCCTCTTTCTTTTTTTTCCCCTTGTATGCACATATACTGAGTTTGCCTCTCAGACACCACCTCTCTCCATCAGAGGTCCCTTCTCAAAGTTAAGCTCCAGGCTGGTGGCCAGATGCACCACCTAAATCATACTCAATAAGAATCAGATGCTGCCTACAGTTTTCCAGCCACATAAAAAAAAGGAATGGTGCTGCCCAGACATTTCCCTACAAGGCATTAAAAGAGCCATTTACCTTTCACGTGTAAAGATTTCAGAGGAAAATCAGAGCTGTACAGGGATAGGAAATAACTTGAGTTGAGAATTCTTCGTGGTTTTGTTCAGAAAGGGCCACAGTAGCTAATTTATTTTAATGTGGATATGTTATTATTGAAACAAAGTAGCAACTTCACTCATTCCCATCTTTGTTGTATTTATTGCTCACACAAAATTTGCACAAAAAGTCACTAGTTATAACCTCTAGCAGTTCATAATTTTGGACTGAATTTGTAAAAGAAAAAAATCCCCAGAAACAATACTGATTTGAGGATTTGAAAGAAAAAAGTGTTTACTCAAGCACTGTACAAAAGAGCTTATTGATAATGTCAGCTGGTATGGCACAGCAATGACCATTAGCTTTTATGTCTCCTTTGCCAAGTGAACTTTGCGATAATACAGTTCTCCTCTACACAATTACTAGAAGAGGAAATGAGTGCTCCTTTTTTGAGATTTAGATTTCCAATAAAATATTGATCACAATACTAGTGGCCCTCCTAGTATGAAAACATGAATTTATATTTAGTAGGACAAGCACTCTGAGTGTGCAAAACTGATTTCTTATGTGTATATTAACCAAAGAACCCTAACTACAGAAACTGTCTCTAAGGCAAATCTCTTTGGCAACTTGAATCGAGTTTTCTTCAAATTCTTTTCTGTTACTATTAGCAACACAGCAAACAATTTCAGTGGCATGCCAGTGTAATCAAAAGCAGGCTATAAGTGTAGGTGTTTATTTGTCTAGCTTGCTAAGTATCCCCTAAATCAAAGAGGAAATAAGGCTGATAAACCTTTATTCACTTTAGTTAAATGAGACATTCTTGCAGCGTTTTTAGCAGATTCCCCTCCTTCTCTTCCTCTCCTCAGTGAGAATGTTTAACCTCCAATGAGCTGCATTTCTTTTCCGGTTTCCAATTAATTTGCCACATACCTTATAATTTGTTCAATTAGAAAAATGTTTATAGCATTTATGTGATATCGTCCCATCATGCAAACTATTACTGCTAAATAAAAGAGGGCCAGCTGGCCCCTGCTTGTCCATGCTACCTAACTGCCAAGACATTCTTTAATTTGTTTTTTACTATTTCTTCCTACAACACAAATCTCTTACAGAGGAGGGTAATGCTCAGCACTAAGGTATGGGTTAGTCCGTTGCAACTAGACACAAAGCCTGAGGTTATCCCTTGGACATCCTCTTTAGTAATAAAGGTATATCTATTTTGGCTCAGAGTGTCTTTAACTTAAATGAATATATATTTAATTTTTAAGGGCCTGGGCTTGCAAGGAGGACCAGGATTGCTAAAATAATGCCCAAGTATTGCCTAAGTCCACTATGTAAGTGCTCTTGAGGACTTTCAAAGTTTCAGTTGTCAGTCACCTTAAGAAAAGGTGTTATAATCACACTATAAATGTATCCTAAAGTACTGAGTAAATATAAAGTGATCTTACCAAAAGAAATGTCAGAAGCCTACCTGAGTAATGAAATTCCCCTTTGTAATTTTTTTTAAAATTTCATTTGTAAGATAGGTTTGTAAGTTTGAAAAGTAATGACAGTTAGAAAAATAATTTCTAACTGTTTTCATAGAGAAATAATAGAAAAATATTGTCAACAACAGGTGTATGATTGGAGAAAAAGTCTAAGAACAAAAGTCCTGGAACAGCAAACTTCCACTTCCTTATTATTTTACTATGTTTCTTACAATTTAATCTGAAAGTATTTTTTTCATTCTTATCAGGTAGGAGAAGGAAATATCTCAGCTAACCTTTAATCCAAATGTTACAGTCACTAAAGAAAAGATACTTGCCAGATGCAAAACTTGAATCAGTATTGTATTTATAAACACTGAATTTGATATCAAATAAAACTGATTTATTCCAGTCACTCATTTTTCAAGTTAACGTCACTACAACAAGATTTTAAAAGCTGGTACCTATTGCAAATTTATTCTCATGTGTGTTTCTGACAGGTTTTTCAAAATTGGTCATACTCTGTGTTCTGTGACTCATTATGTGGGTAATCAAGGACCAGACCCAGGAGCAAAATTTAGTTATTTGATAATATATATCTTTCTTGAGATCATCTGAAATCTCTCTTTAAACAAAGGAGACATACAAATATCTAACACAGCTGGGCACTTACCTTAGAAGGAAATGAACCCTGATAAATCAATCACAACTACAAAGAACTCCAGAGATCATACTGTAATTTTAGAAGAACTAAGTGCTCAGAGCTCATGTATTTCCAGCAGCACTGATTTTTTAAATGGTCATAATAGTACAAGTGCAGAAAGAGGGAACTCATGTAACAATGCATTGTTGAGTAAGAAGGAACGAGTATCCCTGCGTGGTTATTGAGGCACAAGCAGGACATTATGACAGTTCTTTCAGAGGCAGACATAGTTGTGTCGTTTTTAAGCTCCTAAAACCAGTGCTCATATTTACAACTTGGCTCCACATAGAAACGAAGCTGGCTCAGAGCATGTGAAGCTAACTGCTATGCTGAGTACCCCACTATAAATACTAACCCAGCACTCCAGAAGCTATACTATGTGTTTGTGAGCTTGCAGGTGAAGGTTAAGTTGTTGATTTTGACTAACAGGGCTATAAATTAGTTTAGGACCTCATAGGCTCCGTGTTCACCAGCCCACATAAATAAACTGCCAACAGCCTGTTCGACAGGCAGTCCTTTAAACTGACTTTAAGTAAACCAACTAAAAAAAAACATTAACCCTTGGCTGAGCCAGGAAAGAGCAAGCCTACTGTTCCTGGTAGTCCTTGTAAGTCTTATTTCACACATTAGACTTCTCTGGGAAAACCAGAGTGCAGCTAAGGGCCTACTTACATCTTTCTGCTGGGAATAATTTTAGCTTATCCCTGCTACCTTAATGATTTTTTTAAGCAAACAGTGCAAAGGCAGCTGTTTTTGTAGATCATTATATACTATTGTAAAACCCCTTCGTTCTCTTCATCACTGTTCACCTCTCTATGAAACAAAAGATTCTTCAACAGCCATAAGTCTTGTGATTTCATGAGATAAGGCAGCAATTACTTCTGTAGTCCAGGATTAGAGACAAGCTATAAATACAGCACTGCAGTCATGACAGTACTAGTCAGAATAAGCAGAGCGACCTCCAGCAGATGCTACTTCAGAGTTTCAACTGTCCAGGTGACAATGAGGCACTTTTTAATGTTTCACTGTGCTCTTATGGAAGAAGCTCTTGACTCAGACAAGAGTAATTTTCATTCTCAAACTCACCTCCTTTGAAAATATCCATGTGAAAAATTCTTTGGTAAAGTTTGCATTTTCAGGATCAAAACATTAAAAAATATACACTTAATATGTCTGCATAAACAGCTTGCCTTTACCTGCTCTGAAGTGTTTTGCTACACTTAAGGTGACTATGATCACTCCAAACCTACATGAGTCAACAGCAATAATTGACTAAATATGGAGAAGGATTGCCCTATTTTTAAATGGTGAACATTGAATTCCTGTTCTGTCAGAGAATGGGAACATTTCTTCCTTCAAAGATACACTTTTAATTTTGATCTTGGCACACCCAGCTGGGTATGTAATGGTGAGTTGGCAGAAGTCTTCTACTGCAGCAGGTTTAAGGGCCGTTGCCACTGCACAGATTTTCCTCAAGTTGAGGTGGTATAACACGATCAAGCTATTTTCATTTGCTTACCTGAAATGAACCTCATGTGTTTTGCAATAGATACCCAAACCAGTCAGCTTGCTGGTTCACTGTGGCTGAAGTTGGACTGAACCATAATAAATGATGTTTTGATAGTGATGTCGGTGGAGCTGAAGCAATTGAAAATAAAAGGAGGTGGTGTAGACACAGATGAAAAAAATGAAAGTGGAGCAACAGTCTTGAAGCATCATCTGCAAAGAAGAATTGTTCTTCAAGCTCAGCAAATATTTGAAGAAGAGATCAGCCTCAGCTCATTCCTGCTTTTGGGAATGATGGACTTCCAGGAAGCCCAAAGAGCCAATTCTCCAGCCAATACAGACCATGGAGTGGGCCAGTCTGTTGGCTCTACTGACTGTGGGACCAGAGTAATCTGACAGCCCAGTTCTGACACATCAAAGGTGGTTACATATTCTATCTTTTCCACCCTCCTGCCCTTCTGTCAGTCTGGTGAGCCAGGTTATACATCAAATTGATGCCATACTTAGCCCTGTAAATCACTACAAAATCAAATATACTGTCTGGATTTGGGATCTGTTCAGCTAGGCTATGTATTTCATCACAAGTGTTACTGAAGAAACTTACAGCAGCAATTGAATACCCAAGTGGAAATAAAAAGGATTTGGGAGTAACTTTCTGCAGGCACTTCTCAATAATTTCTTACACAAGCTGAAATCACTAATTTAGAAATACAGTATTTGCCCCAGATACTGGTGAAAAAGCTGTTATGATTAAAATTGGTCACACTTGGTTAGTCTTGAACAATAGTTTCAAGACTATCTTAATTCTTCTTTTGTCTTTATGAATCATGCGTAGCATATTGCACAGGATTTCCTATGGAGATAGAACTATTTTAATGATCCACTCATCCAGTAGAACATGGAAACCTCAAATAAGCTCCCAATAAGACTTTTGAATCTCTTCAGACCCAGTTCAAGCAAAGGCTTCTCTTTTGCTAAGGGAACCCACCCTTCCTGCCTGCAACCCTCCATCCTAACAGGCAGTCCATCAGAGTAAGAAATGCCATGGATATCTCTTCTTTCCAGCTAGAATTTCTGTGCAGCAGGAGCAGTTAATTTGCAAACATAGTATTTTCTGGCTGATTTCCCTGTTCCCTTTCCACTCCCCTAACATTTTATCAGACTCACAGGCCTGATATATCTCCATCAAGCTATAATCACTCCAAAATTTTCTATACCATGTTTAGGCTGCTCTCCAACTCAGGCAAATAAACTGCCACAGCTATTTACAATGGCCACAAGCAAGCAACAACAAAAAGAAAAATCCCTAGGGAAACCCTTTGTTAGTTCTGTGAGTCAAATCAAATTTCCTTCTTTCTTCTGAAAGAGCCTGAGCTTTTTCAGCCATATGGGAGGTTACCTTTCCCATAAACATTATGAAAATATGGTAATAAGAACAACCAGAACAGCCATTAACAGGAGCAGAGTGACATGTTTAGAAACATACTTTAAATATGCCAAGGATGCCTGGAGAACTTACGCAGTGACTCAGTTGTTTTTGAAATCCTTAAGTCTCAGTATGTAATAAATAATACAGAGCAGAGTAGTATCTAAATATTCAAAATGCTCTTTTGCCTTAGATATATGTTTAATAAGGGATAATCTCACCAAAGAAGTAAAAAAATCCGTAAATGCACAATAAAATCTAAAAAAGAAGGCTCATTTACAAATGTAAGCACAAAGGTAGAGAGGTTTGGGTCTTGGGCTGGTTAAACACAAATTCAATGTTAGATAAAGAAACTGAGCATGAGTTTTTTATTCTCCTTCTTCTGTCTTAATTCCAAGACCACTTTGTTTTAATTCCAAGACCTTTTTTTTAATCTTTTCCCCTTCAAACTTTACAATATTTGAAGTCATGGAAAGAAAACACATACCATTACTAGAATATACTAGGACTGAATTTAACCTTAAGAAAAGTATGTCAAAAAAGTCCCCTTTAAAAAAAAAAACTTGCACATATGTAAACCATTATTTCTGTACCAAAAAGTGTTAAGAGCAAAGAAATTAGCAACTGACAGCTTGCCATTACGCACCAGCATCAAACAATCAGCTGGTAAAAGTCAGATAAAAATCAGATGCTCCAAATTAAGTGTTCAACATACTTAAACAGAGATCAGCAAATAAAAGGAATAAATGGCAGCACTCAAAAAAATGGCAAGCTGCCAAATAAGAATCATACCTAGATTAAAAATCATAGATGAAGAAGAGGTTCCTTGAGCAAACCTAGTGACAGGAAAGACAAGTATAAAGGCAGAAAACAAAAATTACAAGAACCACTTCCCTTCAATGCACTGCATCTGAGCAACAAATTAAATTTGTTTAAATTATACCATCCCAAGACACAGCCTTTGGCTTCCAAAGAGTCTGAGGATTTCTGCCAACTCCCTGGGATACACAAATTGCCTTAAGGAAAGTGGAGGGGTAACAAGGCCTTTGAAGGAGAAATGGCTATTGCAATTGAAAGTTTTTCCCATGATGGGTCTGGGCTTAATGTGGGAATCCAAAGGGATCTCCCACCCAAGGCCCTACAGACCCTGTGTGTAATATCTCAGAGGAAAGCTCATGAAGCAGATCAGAGAATTGTTATGGATAGAGGAATCTCTGGAGACAACACATCCCAGACTCTATATGGAGTAATCATGACAAGGGCATCCTCAAAAAGATTAAAGTTCACAGGCATTATTCTGACCAACTGGTCCTTTTCCAGCTGACTTAAATTAAGACCTATCAAGGTCTATAATTAGTTTAATAAAGAGAAGTCACAAACCTCAGTCGTGTTTCATATCAGCCAAATGATGGATTATTCCCAAAAGAGAGTTAACATGGTTTCTATCAATATTTCTGAGGTTTCTACTTAATGAGAATTTGCTTTTTTAGAACCAAGGCAGTGTGTTCCTACTCCTGTTCTTTATTGTTCTCGGTGGCTTTTGAATTATTGTTCTCTTTGTGAAAAAATAATTATTTGTCATAAGAGGTGCTATATTCTGTAATTGAGAACACACACCCCAACAGAGAAAAGGAAAGGAAGTGAAGAAACTCTATTGTGTGAAAAAAAAATTGCCTTAGTTCACAGTACTATAAAATGTAGTCTTTCTCCCACCCCATAGTCAAGTAGGAAATAACAATGAATTACAAGTTTTCCTAAGATGTAACATCTGTTTTGCATATATAATCCATAAAAGGCTTCCAAATGCCCTTAAATGAGTCCTCAATCTTCTACAAATTTGAGTCCTCCATAAATCCTCTGTTTCTTAATCTATATGCAAACTTCTTATAATAGACTGATCTCAGTAAGAATTTCCATTTTTCTTAGGCTTGGGGCAGGAGGAGGTAAAACAAGGCAGGAGAAGAGGGGAAGTTGCAAAATAGAAATAAAAGAAAATTAGCTTGGGTTTATATGTTCTGCATTTTTTTAATTAAAAAAAAAGATTGGTAGATGCATGATGACTTTTAATGAATTTATATGGCTTTCCCAAGAGATTCAACCATCGTCCTAGTATTTTATGAAAGTTTTCCTCCATGCTAAAAGATACTAACCAAAAATACAACCAGTCATGTTGGCTTATACCATCTGTAGCAACTAGCACTGGACCTACTAATGGTGTATCTTGACCACTGTTTATCCTAGTTTTGCAGCCTCATTCTAGCATTGCAGCTTGAGGAGTAATTTTATTCCATGTGAAGTAAATGCAACTACTACCTCATTTGAATGATGGAATTTCACACCAAATTGTCAAAAGGCACGATATGAGAAAGCATTCCAAGATCAGAATATATTTAATGATTTACCTCAGAACTATATATGCCTTCAAGCAGGTTGCTTTTTCCTCTCTGAATAAGGCTAAACAATATGCTATATTGTTATCATAAAAAAGGGAGGAATGTGTTATCAACACTCCTGTTATTTAAATTAGACACATATGAGCTTTCAGCTATTGTTTTATATTAGTGATTCCATGAGTGTCCTCACAAATACATTGTTAACTACAGGTTTTTCAAACATGGAACGATGTTCAGATTGGGAGGAGTTCACTCGTGCACAGGTCTACTTCCTACAGGTCTGTAATCAGAGTAGCTATTAAAGAAAAATGAGAAACAACAAGAGTCTTTCAAGTGATGACATTTGTTTACTAATAATCTTAAAAAATTCCCTCACCACCTCCATATTCTAAATCTCTTCATTTGCCTGCTAACCAAGTACACTGCATAATAGGCAGGTCTTTGAAGACTAGGAGCTCAGGAATACCAAGCAGCAGGAATGCACCAAGCAGCAGAGCACTGACTTGAACCTCAGGCTTCATTTCCAACTTCATTTTTCAACATTTCTGTGGGAGAAATCACTAATGGATGCATGCTGTTGGATACCTCAGCTCCGTCCATTCCAACACCTGATGCACAATCCAGAAAAAAACAAACTTGTAGATATTGGCAGTATATTATGGAAACAGCTTTCCCTAAGGCTGCATTCAGCAAAGCTTTTGCACTTCAGCAAAGCTTTTGATACTGTCTCTCGTAGTATCCTCCTGGACAAAATGTCCAGCACACAGCTGGAAAAAAGGGTTACACAATAGGTGAGCAACTGGCTCACAGGTCGAGCACAAAGAGTGATGGTGAATGGGGTAATATCAGGCTGGTGACTAGTCACTAGTGGGGTTCTGCAGGGCTTCATCCTAGGCCCAGTCCTCTTCAACGTCTTCATCAATGACCTGGACACAGGACTCAAAGGGATTCTAAGCAAATTTACTGACTATATTAAACTGGGAGGAGCTGTTGAGTCCCTCAGGGGCAGACAGGCCCTACAGAGAGACCTCAATAAGCTAGAGAGATGGGCAACCACCAACCACATGAAGTTCAACAAGGGCAAGTGCTGAATTCTGCAC